>JBBPQU010000103.1:0-39652 GCA_038092655.1 Boletus sensibilis | reverse complement strand
CCTTCCCGCCGATAATGCCGGGAATTGCAGAGGTGATCATGATGACATGTCCAAGCATGGCCAGAGCCACGCTCCAGCAAATAGTCTTGTAACGTCCCCAATAGGTGTCAGCGATGTAGGCGCCACCAATAGGACAGACATATGCCCTAGTATTATCATGTCACAGTGGGACAAGAATAACAGGAACCAGGTACCTACCAAAACTGATAGAATGTAGTCAATCCAGTAGACATCTGCTGGCCACCTCCAAGTGCACCGGACTGCCCAATTGCCCCACCAGCACCAGTGCGGGAGCCGGGTGGAAGTGGTTGCTGAATGAAATTTACCTGTCAAAGTGAGCGCCTGATAAGGCACAGCTGTGAGGAATGGGCGAATCCCGTATGTCAACTTACAAAGACAGCGCTGGCGCCTTTCGAATGCACAATAATTGAGCATCGACAGAACGACAAAGGATTAAAGTTTTATACCATAAAACTGAAAATGTCAGAGATTAGAGGGGGGATTTGTTCCCAACGGAGGATTGAAGTGCTTACCGAGAAACGCTCAGCCAACTCAACGACAGCAATCACTACCACAAAGGGTTGGAATAAGTGCAGGGAAAGGCAGAGATCGCTCACTGTATGCAGTCCATGGAAGGGCATCGGACACACGGCGGAGAGTGGCCAACTCTTCTTCTGAAGGGAACTCGAGTCCCTCATGGGCGCTATCGACGTCGTCATCCATATGCATCATATCCTTCTTTTCGAGGGAGGCTGGCAACGAGAGACATTCGTCAACTTCCGCCAATCCAGCGGGAATACTGCGATCATGCTCCAGGCCGGCCATCCTGCTAGTCAAAGACAGAGGACAAGGTCCAGGTAGGATCCGGAAAGGTTAGCTTCCTTTTTACTCCCCTCTTAAAGCGACACTCAGACCTTCCGAGTTCCTGGGGGTAATAGTTACGCATGTCCCGTTGATGGTCGCGTGGTCCATGGCGGTGTCCACCCAATCCGCAAAAACGTGTCACCGGATTGATGAGAATGATAGTGGCGAGTTGGGTCGGACCCAGTCGCCGTGTTGGCAGGCACCAGAGTTCAACTGCTTATCATCCACGGAGCCTTTCAACAACCGATTCCAACACCAAGATAACTCACGTTGCCTTTGCAAATCGTGGAGAGCCATTTAATGATCACGAGTTGGGTCATATTGGGTGGTGTGCCTTGCAAAATCACCGCACCCTTTATTTGGATTCTCACTGATGGGAAACTCACCAACATACGTGAGTTTGGAATGGCATTAATTGCGACCAGTTACACTACATACTTGGACAATGCATAATATGCAACCGAACAGCGAGAAAGACGAGAAACGTCAAGACGAAGAGACAAAAATCAACGAACGGAGATCCTCAACGGTCATGTTCGACCGGCGTGGGGTCACCTTGAACGGGAACGGAAGAGGGTGGCTGAGTCGGCGGGGTCCATGTCAATTCGCTATGAGATGTGTGATAGATTAACAACGTACATCGCAATCCCGCTCGACCACTGCGGCTCAAAATCAATTTCATTCCCATCAGTGTCTGTCGCCTTGGAAAAATTGAACAATGCAAGCATCCCGGATATGGCATACCAGAGGGAGGCATCAGCGACGTGCCGTCCCACGCATATCCTAATACTCAATGTGTTATTTCAGAGCTCATTGTACAGAACCAAGGCATGCTAACCTTCTGCCGAACCCGAAAGCGAAGCCAACAGTATCTTCATTTAGATTTCCCCCTGCATCCAAGAACCGTTCGGGAAGGAAATCAAAGGGGCTTGGATACCTCGCCTCATCGTGAGTCATCGCCCTAGGTTCTCTGTTAGTCGAACAAATAGTAGAGCCCACCCTAGACGTACCAGATGTTTGGCATCACAGTGGCCCCTAGGTTCAAGTCAGATAAGCTGGAAACTCCGCGAAGAAGGTATTACCTTTAGGAATATAGTAACCCTCATATACGTCACTATCCGTAGTCGCATGCGGAGTCGCTATGAGGGGGTAATGTGTACATAGCTCGGTTAAACGAGGATGATAGACAGCTTACACAGAGGTAGGATAGGATTCCACCTCAGCGTTTCTCGGAGGACAGCATCAATATACTTTAACGATGGTCTGTCGGTCCACGCTGGCAACCTCGAAGTTCCGACCATCGCATCGATAACACTTTGCGCTTTCTTCTGAACTTCCGGAAAGAGAACCATCGCAAGAAGGAACACCTGGAGCGTCGACGCTGTCTGCATAACACATTGATCACCAACCTATATATCAGTCACTGAGTTACTCACAGTCTCCGATGCAGCTGCAAGACACGCAGTATCGAAATCAAAACAGTATACACCATACTCCGGTATATATACTCACCTCCAAAAGCAGTTGCCGAGGCTTCCTTGATCGCCTGAAGCCAGTGTTGTTCATCAGAACTACTGACTCTCATTCTATTCAATGCGTCGGAAACCATTGATGGACCTGCTGTCCCCTCCTTCTAGAAGCAAGTTTTCGAGGTGAATCGCCCACGACGCAAAAGAACTGACCATTTTCTCCAAGACATACTCAAACGGAGTATCTACCCATTCTTTGGACCACTCTCTTGATTGTGCAGCTTTCGTGTGGATGTCCATTCCAGGAATCCAGGAAGGGAGTGACAACACTAGTTGGTATATGAGCACGACGTTTGGTGAGGAAGGGGGAAAACCTGCAAAAAGGAAACACGCTAAAGAACGCGGCCACCTCGGGTCGAACCTCCTCAACGGCCAATTTCAAGGCCCTGCCGACAACATTCACCATGGGGTCGTTCTTCGGCTTTGTCTCATAGTCATAGAGTGCTGACATGATAATGGACGAGGAATAGCTGTTCCAACAAGAAAGTTGCCAAGAAAAGTTAGGTGCAAAAGAACGGCACATACGTATGAAGATGCTCGAAGCAGGCTTCTGGATCTTCGAAAATGGCTAACAGCAACTGATGTGACTTGCACTGTTGCATCGGACGATACTTTGGCGCAGCATCGGCCCTGAATGCTTGGTGAAAAAGTCTTCTTTGTAGCCGCCATCTGTCCCCGTAACGCATCAACACAGTATTGAAGTCCACGCCGAACCTATGAAAAGCACGTATTAGACCTTACGACAATGGAGTGGGCAGGGTCCATACAGCGCATTCGTCGGTATTTCCGGTCTATCGGAGTAGATGTTGGAGCGCTGTTCCAAGAGCGCTCTGGCGACCTTCTCGGAGTTGATCACAATAATCTCCTGGTTAAAGAAACTGGAGTAGACCAGATCACCTGCGCAAGATGTCAGCTAGCACTCAGTTTATCTATAGACTAGAATTACCGTAGAGGTTGGCCCATTCCGTATAAGTGAGCCATGGGGAAGACGTGTTGATACCCCGGATATTCCCCGCTATTGGTAGGGGCGGTGGACCAGGCGGCAAGGGCAGTGCACGTCTCTTCCTCTGCAGCCGGAGATACCCAATGTCGAAGGCGACAACACAGAGGACGGCGGCAAGACAGAGCTGTTGCCAATTCGACATGGACGAGGAGGAGAAATAAGAGGTAGAGACGGGTACCTACCGATATTTGTACTTACTCGGTGGACGTCCTTTGCATACAAATAATGTGATGAGTAAGAATTTTTCTTCTCGATATTAGGTCCCGTGCCATGCCAATTTGCCAAAAGTCTATATCAATCTAGTCTGGTTCAAACCAGACTAGTATCAATGCTGGTGATAAATAACTCTTGAATGCAGTCACCAGACATTTAATCCGGAGACACTGTCACTGTACGAGTCACTGATCTGCAGAACAAAGCACGAGACTGAGCAAGGGCGAACAAGCGAAAGAGCACGTAACGTTCAGGACCAAAGTTGCAGCTGATCGCGAAAAGACAGGGTGAGCAATTTACGAAGCGAGCATAACCATGTTTGGTGTCTGGCGTGACGTTCGCGGACCTATTTAATCTGTCATTCCAACAATGCCTCAGACAATCTCCACATTCGAGACTTTTCACGACGCTCACTGAGGTGTTTTGGGGGACTCGACACGAGACGGGCTGGCCCTGTATCTCCGCCACGGACCCCCACATTCAAATTCGTGGACTGCGCCGTTACCAAAAGGCAGCCGCGCGACCCAAGCATTTCTCGGCAAGCATTATGATATGACAACATGTCAATTTAATTGACCCGTAGTTTCAGGGGCCGCGTCATTCAATACTCAGTATTCAGATATTCAGCAGACGCTCAGCCGCAACCAGACATTCAAGACTGACAGTGCGCAACCAGATCGTATATCTCTCAGACTGACCAACATGCAAATTTGCGGTTGGCTGTCTTTGGAAGCACAAGTCACGAGAGGCAACGCTGCAAACACGTTTCTGCATGCAGTGGTGGATCAGCGTGGATATACTGCCGCAGTCTGAGATACTGGTTGACCTCTAAACCATGCAAGGCCTTCCAACTTTCGAGCCTGAGCAGCTCCATTCCTCGCCGTTGGCAGCACACGCCATTAGTGCGGTGGCGACCGCTTCTGTCTTAATGGCAAGCATATCTATGCCTACTTCTCGTCACCAAACCATTTCGGTGCGCATTCATCTCTCTCCATGTCGTCCTTTGAGCCTCAACATCTCAACCGCAAGCTGGTCGAAATGCTTCCCTTTGCCTCTTCCCTGTGCATTCTCGCCGCTCTCGCCACCGGTTCCTTCGCTCTTCAAAGTAGCGTCAATGTTTCCGCTTCCCCTGATGTCAACAAATCTAGGATGTACTCCAGTGCCATCTCAAGCATCATTGCTGCGGTCACCCCGATGCTGGCGCTCATTTATTTCTGTCCGTTGTACTTGCTGTATCGGCACTCGAAACGCCATCCAAGAACACTCAACAAGGTATCTGGAATTCGTATCCAGCAGTATGGTCCACGTAAGTCTAAGGGCCGTGGGTCCCGCTCGTGGCGGTAACCTTGTGGCTTACACGTGCTACAGTTCTCTATATTTTTCTCCTGTTCAGCAGCTTAGCGGAGGTTGATTCATTCACATTGGTGTCTTGGATTACTGAATAACTGTATTGCGAAATATAGGTTGCCGATGCAACCTGGCTTTTACTACAGTACAAGTACAACAACAACGTACCTGATTCAGAGACACGCACAGGAGTGCGTTTCCTTCTGTGAGCACATTCCGCCACAGGCCAGATGAAAACGTTCCCTTGTTGACATCGTGCAGGTTTGCAGGATGTTGGACCACCGTCACGTCCGGGACGTACACCCTTTTCTTCCTTGACCCGCTCTGGTCACGACGTCCAATCGCGTCGATTGGCACGCAAGCAGTATGGGTGCTCGTAACATGGGTTTTCTGGGTTGCAGGCACCGGAGTGCTCAACAAATCCCTTCCCTCGCTATTCATGAATAATTCTTGCGAAGGAGTCGTCTACTGCGGGCAGTTGCAAGCACTATTTGGTGAGTGTATTGCTAGCGCCTGTAGATGCCGTCACTGATCATCCCCGCAGCACTCTCGGTCCTCGAAGTGTTAGTATTTGACGAAAATCGAGTGCTTGTTAGTCTGACTTGAGCATCTGGCAGACTTACTTTAACATTTGGCATGCTGGTTATGTCATGGCTGGTGTGGAGGTCTGCGCGGTACGTCCGGCAACCAGTGGTGATCAGAGTGTCTCCAATATGACACGGCATTGGAATGCGTTGGGGAGTCAGGGGTAGGCAAATCTGAATTGTGCAGACACGGAGCAATACTGCCCGCTAGATCGAACTCACGTTGGGCCGTTAAACGACCTCTTGATACCCACACAAGTAATCTCTCATCTTTTAGTGGCAGATTTGTAGTTCATGATGATGGCCACTCCTTATATCTTAGTTAACGTTGAAATATGATGTCGTTGAATGGACGTTGTATCTATAATGTGGTGACTTGTCACCTCTATTACCCTTTCCATAGCCGTCCGTATAGCTCCAGAAAAACATTCGTGTAAGAAACTTGTCCGAGATACATATGTGTAAATCTAGCTACTTGCAATATTAATTTTCTAGTGCGCTCGTAGCAACATAGGAAAAAGCTGACTTTCATTGCATCATTCCTCTTCCTCTTTTTCCAGACATTTGAACAATCAAACACACTCACTAGAATTTCTTCAGACTCCGCACTAAGATTTGTGGGCAGTCGATTTGTATTTTATTCTCGCAAGATTAGGGAGGAGCAATCAGATCATCTCAAGGACCAGGTGGGTTTCTTGATTGAGAGATACATTTTCGAGCTTTTTCAAGTTTCAACAGACGCTCGACGGCATCGCTCAGCCCGGACTTTGTGCATCGACGAGGGCAGCAAATCAATGTCGGCTGTGTTAGATGTTTCCGAGACCTTCCACTACAAATATCCTAAGACAATGTCATTAAAAAGTGGGGTGTCGATTGCAATCGGAGCAGATAAAGCGTAGTGTCCACAGTGTTATTCACGGGACAATACCCTGGGATCCAGCTCACCTGATGATTGGCTCCTTTGCCACATGATAGCCCACCCTGGGGGTATATTCGGCTGCGAAATCAGTTAGCTGGCCACATCTCAACCAATCGGAATCCCGAGATGTGAGGACTAGGTCATTATTTAAATAAATTAGAAAGTAACAGTGAGGCTCACGTCGATTACAAGATATCTCCGATCGCGAGTTCCTCTCGACAACACAAGGAGCCTTCTAAATCCAATCCAAGTGGCTTGACAGGAAGTTGGGTCGTCCCCCAGGTATCTTGATGAACAAACTTGTCACGCGATCGGCTGATCCTAAGGGCAAACCGACGCGGGGTTGTGTCGGCGAAGCCAGCGAGCACCCAATGGTTATACCCGCGGATTGCCCGCGGAAACCTGCACACCCGCGGGTACGTCGGGTCACTACGGCCACGGGTATTGTATGACAATGTATCCTCACACCGTACTCGTACCCGCCAGACCCGTGAGACCCGTGAGACTGTGATTCCTATACCGCGGCGTCCTACTCCGAGGTTCAAGCGAGCGAGAGTACGGGTGTTCCGGATGACGCAATCGGGAATTATCCGATTGGTCGGACCGAGATTGCCGCGCGGAACAAACCGGAACGATCGGGACCTCAAATGGATTTGAAGCGAAAAAAAGTTGAGTATAAACCATCAACTCTTTCAAAGGCCACGTCCACTCGAAGGCTCGACGCCATATTCGTTTGCCTTCTTAACGATCACTTAGACTATTGCAATGCCTTTCGCTTCTGGTCTGTTCAATTTCTCTCCATAAGACTAGCGTTGACCTCTCTGGTACAGGTGACGCCAAGAAGGGTGCTTCTCTCTTTGAGACGCGTTGTAAACAGTGTCATACTGTCGGTGCTGGTCAGCCCAACATGGTTGGACCCAACCTCCATGGGTAAGAACAACTCGACTTCCATAGCTTGGAGGCTGCTTGTTAATTGGTATTCAGGATCTTCGGTCGCAAGACTGGACAAGTGGAAGGCTACCAGTATACCGCTGCCAATGTTAAGAAGGGCGTTACATGGGACGAGTCCACACTGTTTGACTACCTCGAGAACCCCAAGAAGGTATGTCGCTCTTCTTCCTGTGCTCCAACCAATCATCGACATTTCCGCCCTTCAGTACATTCCCGGTACCAAGATGGCCTTCGCGGGTCTCAAGAAGGAGAAGGACCGCAATGACCTCATCACCTGGCTCAAGCAGGCGGTACGCTAAGCTTTCCGGGATTTCGCTTCCCATTCAACACTGATGCCGCCCCATTTCTAGACCGCCTAATTTTACATCCCATCCGAGTCACCGACTCCTCGATCCAGCATCTACAAACTACATTACCACTTTAGCTTGGTCGTATTCCTTAGATGACCATACTGCATAGTACTTGCATACGCCCCCACTCAGATTGCCATACATTCCCCACTGATGCTATCGTTGGTAAAAAAAAAAAAAACACGGCCGAAGATTATGGCCTTAAAGGCTTGTTACCCAACATGAACTTGACTTACTGAAGTCTACTAAATCTCAAAAATCACACGAGAAATTGAGAATATGTTGGGTTAAGCAATAAATAAATCTTGTGCTGAAATACAACGTGAATATATGGAAGGTACAGAGTATAAGTTAGGAGGTATGACGATATGATGGCTTGCGAGATCACCCTTATGCATCGTAGATGAGGAGATACGATGGTCTGATTGCATTCTCCGAGTAGCAGACCAGCTCGTCGTAGTTCAGGGAACCCCCGAGGGCAACTTCAGCGAGAACCTGAATCGTCCAAGCAGAGTTAGCACACGAACAGACAACCAAAGATACTATAAAGACACACCGAATCATAGCCCGGTGGAGGTGCAGTCAGCTTGGTGTTGTCCTGTGTCATTTTATATCCTTTCCCAACGACAACTTTGTTGAGAAGTATCGCCTTCTGCCTCGAAGGTTTGACATTGTTCGAGTAGTCGTTGGATTTCGAAGAGGTCGAGGACGTGTAGATGCCCGCACCGAACCTGCCATCCTTCACGGTCATCACGCTGTTGATCACAGGAAACACGTCACTTGCCTGCCCCAACCAGTCTTCTTGCCGAAGAGATTCAAACTGTACGATGTACGGATGATACCACAGAGAGAGCACGATGCTGACGAGCAGGGGGTGGTGTTCCCGTTGTCCCCCAGAAGACATTCCCTGGTCGTTCCGTGCCAACGACGGTTTTCATTTCCAGCAGACCGTCCGGCAGCTGCAAATTTGCCTCGAGTTTCGACAGACGCCCTGTTGGTAGTCCTGGGTAAGCGAGGTGTGTGTGTGGACGACAGGATCGTCACCCACCGATATGCTTCATATTTCGAGATGGAAGTGGGGTGTCCAATGACTTTGTATACTCGGCGTACAGTTGGACAACCTGTCTGGTGCCGCCACGAGGCCTTGAATTGGTCGGCGACTAAACACTATCAGACCTCTGGGCACCGGCTAAGTTACTATAGCATACCGCTCTTGAAAGTGTCATGCACATTAGGGACTTCAAGCAGTAGCGGCGCAGTCTTTTCTGCCTTCGAAGCACACGCCTGACCGCAGAAGTGGCCCTTCTTGACGGCTTTCCCGCAGAGCAGACAGCCGTTCTTCGATGGTCTGGAGCGCAGAGCCATAAGTATTGCATTGACTAGATTGAATTGCGAGCCTACGGACTTGGAGGGTGCTACGGGTGCTCCTCCTCCTGCAGCTCCTGCAGCCTTTGCTTGCTGTGCGCAAGTTTTGCCACAGAAAGAATGAGTCGTCTTCCCATCGTTATACTTGGGCTGCTTGTGACAGTACTGCAGGGTATTACATCATTATCAACGGGTTCATCGAGACTGTGACAACAAAAGGCAACATACGTCACACATGTTGGCTTTGGCACGAGGGGTAGCCTTGGCGCTCTTTCCCCTCGCAGAAGGGTTGCTGCCTGGCGCAGTCTTCTTCTGAATCTTAGCAGCACATGTCTTGCTGCAGTAGGAGTGGGTCTTCGTTCCATCGAAGTATTTGGGTTTCGCGTGGCAAATCTGCAAGGGGAATATGTAAATGGAGGGTGCCACATGCGTCAGGAAAGTGCCATACATCACAAAGACTGACTGCGTTCGTCGTGGTCTGTTGAGTGGGCAGGGCATTAAACACTGGCTGCGCTTGCGGGGGTTGAGCCTGCGCCGATTGTGCCTGGGCACTTTGCGCAGCTAGGTATTGACCAGCCATTGTGCCAAGCACAGAGAGCGCGGCGTGCATGGGCGGAAGTGCAGCACACATATCGAATTAGATGGTGCCTGCTTTCTCTGAAGGATAGTAGTGTATGAACGAGATTAGCGCGGATTGTCAACGATCGTTCGCCAGGAGCAACTCGAGTATGCGGATAAGACAAGAAAGTTGGTTAATGATGCACTGGGCAGAAAGGGTGTTTTATAGCCATAGGACGAGCACGAAGCGGGGTAACACCTCGAGCAACGCGAATAGCGCGTGTTCTCCGCGAGGGTTAAGTAAACTTCGTGGTTAAGGAGTTTTCTCATTTTTACCGCCATTGTTCGCGGGGTAGCCAGACGGCGGGTGTCTGTGTCTGTAGTTGCCGAGGTAAAGCTCACCTCGATCTCGGCACAAGGCAGCCACACCTTGTACATGGCGACATTGAGCACGTGGAAATACCAGTACGCTTTGATCCGGGGATTTGATAACTACATTCTTGACCGCACGAGGCATGCAATAATGGAGACGGTGACTTTGTGGGATGGATAGCACAGCATCTCTGTGTTACTGGCTGGATGCGAGCGGGGGCGGACTAGCAGCATGCAGAGGGTTTAGTTACTCAAGCTTCAAAAGCTTCAAGGTTAGAACTGGAGGGACTCCGGATACAATACTAGATGTTGTGGCCGAACTTCGTTGGCAGGAACCTTGTTTACAACTACCACGATCGCATTTTTGCGACTCCACAGCCACATTGGCGCTGTATCACAGCCACCTTGTGTAGTACACGGTTAAATTCACAGCAAATTTTGCAAATTAACGAGCTAATTAGCGTAAATTTACAATGGAATGTGTGCGGGTTAATTGACCAGTTAAGTTAGACTGGCGACCTGTTTAACCGTGCACTAACCTTGTGCACTTGATTCACCCAAGCCTTGCAAACAAACATGATATTTTCACAAGCAACACATCAAGCTTAGATACCAGTGAGTACTAATACACTAGGATACATGCATCTACAATCGTGGATATGGCTATCATACAAAATATGGGGGTATCAAGATATAAAAATAAACATCCGTATAAATACTCGTGCAGCCGCTGCGACAGCATTTGAAACAGGAGGAAGCAGAGGCCACGCACTCATTTGGCTTGCTGTGACCTTGAGTTTTAGCAATCATGACACGAGAGGCGTCTTAAACATCGTCTGCACAAATGCCTTCAGACTTGGTGCACGTTGTGGCTTGTCCCCATACACAACTAGATACGCTGGACGCACGGTGTCATTGTCGTAGGTGACCGTTTCTATCGATCATCATTCTCGGTCCTGGAAAACTGCGTACATGGTCAGACGAACCTTCATAATTCAAGTCCCACCCAATTTCTCCAGCGATCTATGAAAAAACTTAGATAGATAGTCGTGCAGGGTATCATCCCCATACCGAGTCGTATCCAGATGGTGGTGCGATGAGGTCCGGAGCATTTCGATATCTCTTGTAGGGCCTTCCTACAACAACGCGGCTGAGAATCATTACCTGCAGAGCGGCACTTTCAGAAAGATTGGAGACATAATCATCTGCCTCTGTTGTTTATAAGGAACGACAGTTGGTGTTAGCAATTAACTGAGAGGACGTACTCGAGGAGCAGGATGTGGTATAGATGCCGTGTCCGAATCTGAACCATCATCAGAATAGCCTTCTTCCAAACGAAGTTTTACACACCGCTTGAACGAATTTTTTGAACCTGATAGGTAGATAAGAGTAGGTAAAGATAAGGAGTGAATAGACTTACCACATTTGCTCACATCAAATGAGCTGCGCACAATGGAGCACAGATAGCATTGTTTGAGACCGCAGAGGAGCACACTGGCTGAAGACTCCCCTAATAGACACGCACGGTTTGTACCGTGGAAAAGGAGTTTCTCGTTTGCTCGCTTGTCTTTGGCTTTGAGAGTGGTCTGGACTCGGTCTCTGCAATATATTAGGGATAGGAGTGCGCAGCTGCGAAGGAGAGGTAAATATGTACCTATAGTCGAGAAACGGCTCGAGCGCAGATTCTGGCCAGAGAACCCTGAAGATATATTGGATGTCGGGTCTCGCTTTCTTACGATGACGCCACCCTTTGACGAAGAGCCGCTCTACTATATTTGTAACATACATCAACCTTTTATAACACTGGCTGAAAGTAAGGATGATCACGCACCTTCAGCAAAGCTGGGGTTATCTCGATCAAGTCGGACCAGCCGATTTCGTCGACCGTTGGAGGTGTTCACTGGGTTATCAAGAGAAAACTCGTCAGGAGGCACTAGCTTTACCCATTCGTCTTTGCGGGGAGAAGCCATGATCAGATTGAACTGACACTGCGATTTGGATAGAAGGAACGGGGAAAGAGATGAGAGATTATATGTTGCCTATGGCGCACCTCGCCTCCACTGCACCCCATCGGCACAGACAATGAGAGTGAATCAACCCATGTCGTATATGTTGCTGCTAGCGACGTGGACAATTAATCAACCCTATCCGCGGTCTTCGTGATATTCCACCCCAAAACCAGCACAATTGGTGCGACGTGTGCCTCCATTTTGCAATTGAATTATCTGAGCCGGTTCCATCCGCATCACGTAGATGAAGCGAGTCCTGTGCAGACCATGCAGCATCCACGCAGTTCGGTGTTGATGGAGTAGCGTCTAGGCCGCCCAGAAAAGGCAAGTGAATAAGATGGAGTAAGGCGCAGCCTTGGAAAACACGTTGCAGACGGTTGCACGTTGCAGCTGAATGGCTTGTCAAGCGCGTGGCCGTGGCCCCAAAACGAATGAGCTGGGTCATCCTAATGCTCGGCTTGTCCTAGCTTGTCCAGTTCCACCTCGTGGCGAACCCATCATTCCGAGGTATTTGCGTCGTGAAGGGTGTCAACGACATCGCCTTCTCAGCGGAGGAGCTTTATAAGAGACTCCCTTCCCGTGAGCTGCGAAGGAAACTATCGTTTAAACTTGCGCTGACTCGAATCATCACCTTGCATATCTCCAAAATTCTTTATCTACTCGTTGCAATCTTCGTGATCACGTTGGGAATGCTAGACACCCGTCGAATCATGAAACTCTTTGGACTCGGAGGATCCCCAACTACACCTCAGTCTGCCCCTGGTAGACAAAAACAAAGGCCCGTTACACAGTACTATACTCCAAGGTATGACGGGTTGTCTCTGACATTATCCACCTAATGTATCGTTTAGCAACTCCTACCTGAAAGCGCCATCACCCAATCCCTCCAACAACGATGGCACAGGGGCGGACTATCCTCCCCTTACAGCTCCTGTTGCTCCCACCGGTGCATCCATAGCTCCATTTCGAACATCAAAGACGGCGCCAGTCCTATTTTACGACAAGAGCGACCCATTTTATGAGTTCACCAACTTTTCGTCGCATGAAGTTATACACAAGGGGAAGAAGTATCCGACAAGCGAACACCTATTTCAAGCACTCAAGGTACGTGTTGTTAACTTACTTCTTGATTGTAATTGCTGACGCTGGCCCTTGCACTCTGGTCTCGATGACCATTCGTTTAGTTCCTGGACGACCATCCTGAGATCGCGGAGCGGATTCGGAGTTGTGGCGAAAGACCGATGTTGGCTTTCGATGAAGCACATCGGTACCAGAAATGGGTGCGCTCGGATTGGAGACAAGTTAACATCGAGAAGGTACCCGTCAATTCTTTCTAGTGCGTGCTTTCTGAACAAACCAGGTTTCAACGTGCAAATCTAGATGGAAGTTGCCCTTCGCCTCAAATTTACTCAACATCCCGACCTCAAAGCGTTACTTTTAGGAACGGGTGACGCTGACCTCGTTGAGGTGAGAGGAGTCCTATCATTTCGTCCCGCCGCATGATTCAATCTGGTTTAGGATTCCCCACGTGACTATTTCTGGGGAATCGGCGCTGATCACTCTGGCCGCAATGAACTTGGAAAAGCCCTGGTAAGGCTTCGGGAGGAGCTACGCCAAGAACAGGATAACCCGTCCCATATTCCCACTGCCCGACGAGACACTACTCGTTTATCAGTTCAGGATCTTACTTCCCTTGTACTCACTCAACCGATATCCAATACGGATTCGCAGCGTTTTTCTGTGGCGCCCATTCTGGCATCTAGGAGCGAACCCGCCAACCCACAGATAGTTTCGCCTCAGGGCAGTGGACTTTGTGAGGTATGATCGAGTACCTGCTCCAAGCAACACGTCACCTGATCGATAGTCAATACAGTTCTGCCAGGCCAGACCCAAGTTCCAAAACCATCCTTACTGTGGGCGGACATGCGCCGCGGAAGCAACCAAGATGTGCAGCGTGCGTACTTCAACCCCCACTTCTTCCTCCACCATACTGATATCACGCATGTTGCGTTTTCGTTCGCAGTTTTGTCGCTCAAAGCCCCGCTTTGGAAAGCATCCCTACTGTTCAAGAACCTGCGCGGCCAAGGCGGGTGGAGCAGTTTGATCTACCGAAGCTGTTATCTATGTGGCGGACCATGATGCTGGTTTAGTGTGGCTCTCATATCTTAGCACTATCCTATTTCCGTTATCAGGCAAACAAGTGTTTGGCCACACCGCATTCAGTATCAATGGAACTTCTGCAAAATCAACACATGGCTATTTATTTTGATGTTAACAACCAGTTATATAATTTGTTAAAATACTTATAAACAGGGGGAATGATACAACAGTTATGTTATCGAACGGTGTATGCTGAGCAACGAGGTGCAGGTGGAGGGGAAGATCTATAGTAATGAAGTGACACATGTGATTCGATGGTGAGTGATGAAAAACTTGCAGATATAAAAAAACAATAAGGTGATGTAAATGCACAGTGCCAGCTGTGACAGAATAAACTGAGTCTCTACAATTCACTTATCGGTGAAATCAACAGAACACCCAATAGCTAGAACACGTCTAATACCATCTACAGCAATATGTCATCAGCAATGTATAACTCAACTGGATCAGAATATATCCTTACTTCGAATAGGGCTCATAGCCCGGGTTGGACTGAGTGCTCTCATGGGGCTTCGCGACCTCGTGAGCTTTTCAGCAACCGGATGCGCGTTCTCGTTCGGAATAAGGACGTGATTATCATTCTCGCCATCCATGGCAGGTTTGAGCGCAAATGGCATAGGCAAGTTTGTATGCGGAGTAAGCACGGGACGGCCATGACCTGGCGAAGAAGGCGGAGAAAGCAACATAGCGATGCTGGGCCTGCATTGAGCGCCTACAGAGACAGCCATACTCTCCTTCCTCGTTCTTCGGCCACGGGAAGGTGTCGAGGTGTGCGTGGAAGATGTCTCGTTGTTGTTACGCAGTGGTATAGGACCGGCTAACTTGCTTGGACTAGGATCAGAGACAAAAGCCTTGGCAACAGTTGTGAGATTAGAAACATGTTGAACTTCCGGGGTACTCTCGCGTGGGGAGAAAAGTGAAGGAAGGAGACTGCCAGCTGAAAGCTTTCTTGGAGGGGAATAGGTCGTCAGACATCTGTGCTGTGTCCCAAGAGATGATTTTGAACGAGAGTGACTGCTCTTCGAAGTTTTTGAATTGGAGGTACTGCACTCAACCAGGGTAGGTTTGCGCGCAGCGGAAGCGGAATCATCGTCGCACCTGCCAGCCGTGTCTGCGA
The DNA here is from genome assembly GCA_038092655.1 of Boletus sensibilis. Classification (NCBI taxonomy): domain Eukaryota; kingdom Fungi; phylum Basidiomycota; class Agaricomycetes; order Boletales; family Boletaceae; genus Boletus; species Boletus sensibilis. The sequence continues at coordinate 24,311 of JBBPQU010000103.1, read as the reverse complement.
TATTATGGATATGGAGATGGTATTTGAGGGCCTCGACGCCCGGCAGAATATCTGCACATCCCCGACGACGACATTGGATCTTATTTGTAGGCTTCAAACCGGCGCCATGCATCATTGCAATCGCTTGACTTTGCTATAGTTATTGCGTCAGTATACTGTGCCCAATAACTATCGGGTGAGAAGGGAACGCACAGCTTGGATGAGCGCTCGTTGGTCGGTACGACGCATGTGGACTTTTGGTTTCGGTCTCCACATCATGTCCATAGTGGACTGGGTGTCCACTGACGCAGCAACTGTGTACATTGAGCGCTGGTCGTCAGGGATTTGAGGGAGCCCCTTCTCCTTAGTTTCCATCGTGGCACATTCGGGGTGGTCGCTATCATGAACTGCACGATAACAAGCAATAACCTGTTGTGCTGCGCTGAGGATGGAACTTTCGTCCACACTTGCTACTGATGGAACTTGAGTAGTAGAGCCATTCTTATCGAGCGCGGCAACGAATTCCCATCGCGAGGGGTCATCGGAATCGTTGCTGTGTTCCTCGTGCGTGGCATCACCGCAGTTAACGGAGATGGCTTCTGGAACTTCCAGGGGGAATATGCCGGCAAAACGGCGAGTATCGGGTTTTGCATGTTGACTAGCGCGTAGATCAGTGTGGTTTTCAGTAGCGATGCGGAGGTTGCGAGATACGGCGTTGGGGTGCTCAGATTGCATACTGGCTGAGGTAGACAGTACCCACTATCAGTGGTCACGACGACAGGTCAGATGATGGGACCGAATTTATATGGAGAGGACAACAACTGACGCTTTGACATTGTGGAATGAACGTCCACACTTGGTTGTAGAAGTTCCACACTGGGGGTCCTCGTGGCTCAGAGGCAATGCAAGGTAGCCATCAAGGTAGCCATCCTGATTCTACATGTGCCCAAAGCAATGTGCGCTCAATGCATGTTTTGGTGTGCCTGTTGTTCACAAATCGAACTTGGCTGGCGTCTGAGAGTATCGGAAGGTCGTCGTCATGGTGTTGGTCGTGGCCACAGTCCAACAAAAGATACTGAATCGTGGCACACCCTAGGATGGGGTTAGGGTATAATCCAGTAGGGTCCAAACTTCACGACTTCTCTTTTGTTGAACAGCCAGTACAATCTGAATCATGACTGGCATGGTCAGCGCGAGGGTCCGCATTCGTCTATCTGCCAATGTTGTCCGCAATCACCAGACCCTCATACCCGCGTCCCGCACATTCCAGACCAGCTCACTATTGCATCGTTCACCCACATATCCAGGTCACATTCCTCTCAACGCCTTTGAGAATGCATTCCTTACCGTAGGCTCCGCTTTCGTGGCATTCATGGACCCAAGGCGCGGCGGTAAGCCCCTTCAAGAAAGGCTTGGAATATTTTCACCATTGTTGATACGCTCTAGACATGGTGGCCGCCCTTGGCGAAACTACCGCAGGTTCTGCATTGCCAAGGTTGCGTGACACGATGCTTGGCTCTCCCGAAGGACGTAGGATCCTCAAAAACCGCCCGCGCATTAGCTCAAAGACCCTGGACTTACAAAGGCTAAAGGCACTTCCAGACGGGACGTTTGGAAGAGAATACACAAGATGGCTTGAAGTATGCAACGTCACCCCTGATTCTCGAGAGCCGGTTCGCTTTCTATTCTTTTAGTTGTCGTCACTGGAGACCTTCTCATGTTCCCAGTAGGTTCACTATATCGACGATCCAGAACTTGCCTATGTCATGCAGCGATATCGTGAAACCCACGATTTCTATCACGCTCTCCTTGCTCTCCGAGTCTCTGCTCTACCAGAACTCGCCCTCAAAGCGTTCGAGTTTGCCAATCTAAGGTTGCCTATGACTGCGCTAGCACTTGGAGCCTCTGTCAAGATGAAGGAGGCACAACGTGACAGGCTCTGGCACGAATTTGTACCATGGGGGATCAGGTGTGGTGGAAGTGCCAGATGTCTTCTGACAGTCTACTGGGAAGAGAGATGGGACCAAGAAGTCCAGGAGATAAAGAAAGAGCTTGGTGTGTGGGATCCACCGGGTGGGTTGAGTGTCCATTCTCCGTGAACATTGACAGCTGGCTCCCTCCTGTCATGACATCTAATTCATGGAATAGTGACATTCTTGACACCAGAGGAAAGTATGCCAATGTGGATTCACTACCCTGGACACAGTGGAATTACCATATTCCATAGAAGTTGAATTGCTATGATGTGAACCATCTGGACTTAGTCCCTTGAAGCCAAAGTAACAGCTGCACATATATTAATTGCCTTCCGCATTCTCTTTGAGCACATAACCTACAGTGACATCCATTTGTATCTACCCCCCTTTATCCCTTTATTTGGTTGTTTAGGTCACTTCTATACAGTCAGTGCTTTCATTCTACTCTCCCTTTTCTTTATTGCATGGGCAGCATGATCTCATGCATGGTTTGTGCACACATTCCTCTTATATAGATGGTTACCACTTACATCAATTGTATGAAATACAGAGGTTCCTCAAGTAAGTTCCTCACAATAGATGTATACATACTGTATGTCCAGTCTCATATTTGACCTGAGGTGGATTTTCCAATTGAGACTGTCCCCCTTGCTATCCTACCAAAAGGTTGAGTTATGTGTAAGCACTTGCTCAAGATTAGACTATAGCTCCAGCACATAGCTGTGGGTCAAAGCTCTGCATGTAATATAGTATGTACAGAATATGAGCACCTCTAAATCTCATTTTCACAACCACCTGACCATCTATGCATATTCTAATTACAGCCATGTTATTTTCTCAATTTCAATCCCCAAGTCATTATGCATATGATACTCACACCATACATAAACACCAATATATTTAGATGCAAACTGCAAAAAACAATATGATACATCTCATGATACTCTTTAATTCACTTTAGAAGAAATACTTTCATTCTGAAAATTATAAGATTTCCTGTGCTTTAAAAGTGCACCATGTTGAAGTACACACCTTTTCAAAACCCTCAGGGGTACCAAAAACAATGCTTCTTGTTGCCATTCCAAAGCATTCACCATCTTCAACTATCTGTGTATGGTGAAAATAGGATTCTCTGGCAATTAAGCTTTATATGACAGATATTAGACTCCTTTTTGAAACAAAAAGGATGATAGCAAGGGACTAACTTAGCCATGAAGCATATTGCATAAACTATTGAAAAAATGGTCAATTGATAATAAGGGGGAATGTTGTAATGAAAAGTAGTACTTACTGCCACCAAGAGGAAAACTCATGAGTAGATGTCCTGGATCAAGTTGAGCTACTATCCACTTTAGTTTTTTTTGAGTCAATCAATCTTGTAGGATTTTAAAGCAAATGCCTACAAGGGCTGCTGTAATCCCAGTAACTAGACTGGTACCAACATCAATCAGCAACAGAGTTACCTTGAAATCAATGCTACATACCTTGTTATCAGCCCAGTCTGAATGCAAAACTTTGTAAGCCTTTTAACCAACAAGTTCAATCTACACATCAATAGGCTAGCTTCACTTTCAGACCATGACTTGATCTAGTACCACTAACCTCATGGATATAAAAGGACTACCTTTTTGCAAAATATGACATATTGATGCAGCAATTGAAATATCTGCTAAAATGGAGAGTCCCAGCCAAACAGGTGTTGACCACTGCTGGAATTGATAAACATAGCAAACTGTTAGCAAAGATGGAACTTGCAATTAAGACCACATGTTCAGATCCTTCAGAACTAGAGATCATGCTGAAAGATGATGCATAGGAATAAGTAGTCCAATCTATTCATTTTGCAATGAACCACTTACAAAGATAGCATGGATATGAATCCAAAGGCTATTTTAAAATCAATATAGCTTCTTAACTGAGTAGTATATAGCTTTTACATGCTTCAAGAATTAAAATGATGCACTGAAATAGGTTAGCAATGTTTACTAAATAATTATTGATTTATACATACAAGCACCATTGAGATTCTTAAATGAACTGGATTGGTTTCCACTAGAGTATTATTAATCCCCATATATTTGGAATGAACAAGTTCTGCTACTCACAGAGGTAGATGCGACTAATAAAAAATGCATGAACAAGACACTCTGTTGCTGCCTGGATTTTACAAATTAGCTACTGTATCAAATGCTGAAGTTACCTATATTACACATATTCCAACATATATTGCCCACTCCCTGTCAACAATATCCAAGGATTACATCAAGTTTTCAATGAAGAACCATTCACATACCATAAACTTTCCTTGACCAGCTCCTCAGCCAGTGTAAAATCACTACTATGGGCAAGAACAGTCATGTGACAGACCAGTGCACTTATGTCGAAAATTCCAGAAAGATCATGGTTTAGGTATTAGTGTACTTACATCTCTGAAGCTTGCATCATCCTATTTTCATCAGTTGATCCTCGGCCACTGTGTGCACCGGAAAACTGACCAGATGAATATGACCTATAGCCATAGCATGTCAACACTGATGCTCTCTATATGTCTTGACATTACCCACAATACCCTTGATCCAAAGAGGGTCACGACTATGAATGGGCATCTTCCAAAAGTACAGCCCAACTTGGCTAGTCAATATTACGAAGACACTGGTGCAATAATTAAATCAGGATTGAAACAAAAGGGGGCATGAGATTCACATTAACGTCAGTGATAGACCCACAGATACTGTAGAGAGACGATTGTCTAAGTCCCCAGTGAAATTGAATGATGACCAAGCCATTGTTGAGTCGGCAACAGGAGGATTTGCCGGTGTAAAGAAAAGGGTGCGAGGTATTACCGTATGGTTTATATATTCGTAGCCACCGCCCGGGCGCTCGAGGCGGTACGCTCCATACCGCAGTTACGGGGCAATGTCTTCGGCGCATAATGCTGATGGATTGATCATGGGCAGTGACTCGGTCGGACATAGGGTGCGATATGTGTTCACTGTGAATATTTGTGACTGTGACACAGGCTGGACCTCGACTAACGCACACAAGACCTCCACGATCCGGCTGACCGCGACGCTGCTATCAACACCCTATCATTCTCACATCATATCATAGAGTTCAGGGAAGGCAGCAGCACTTAGTGATACCCATTGACAGAATGCCTCCAAAGAAACAAAATGCGCCATCATCTTCCAAGGTGAAAGAGGACAAGGTGATCTCGTCACTCGCAGTTCGTATCTTGGACTAACTAATCAAGGTTCCTTGCGAAGACCTTTGGCTTGAAGAATGTGCGCAATCTCGGTTTCGCGATTCGATTGACATTGACAGCGATGGTTTCGTAGAAAAACAAGTCAGCCAAGGTCCAGAAACAAGTGCAACAGATCCAGCAACAGGCTGCCATGGCGGGAAAATCTAGGGAAATACTCGCAAAGGAGAAGGAAAAGGAGCTACGAGCTAAAGCCAAGTTAGAGGAGGAGAAGCGCAAGAAAGAGGAAGCTGCCTTGTTCAAGCCCGTGCAGGCGCAGAAAGTACCGTTCGGTGTTGATCCCAAGACTGTTCTCTGCGCGTTTTACAAGGCTGGGAGTTGTGAGAAGGGTACCAAGTGCAAGTTCAGCCATGATCTCGATGTTGGCCGAAAGGTGGATAAGAAAAACCTCTACGAAGACAGCCGGGAGGATCAGATGAAGGGTTCGTAGAGATCTGTCTTTTCCCGTCATGGATGCTAATGTGCGTCGAAACAAATGTCACAGACACGATGGAGAACTGGGATGAGGCGACATTGCGGAGTGTAGTATCGTCGAAGCATGGTAATCCGCGAACTATAACAGACGTGCGTAATAGTGGCCTTCAGTATGCCTTACTCACGCACGTGTGTAGATTGTTTGCAAATACTTTATCGAGGCCATTGAGACGAAGAAGTACGCAATCTTTCTCAGGACTGATGGTACCCTGATTCTGTTTTGTAGGTTTGGATGGTTCTGGGAATGTCCGAACGGTGGGGAGAAGTGCCAGTACCGGCATGCTTTACCTCCCGGTTTTGTCCTAAAGTCTGAGAGAAAGGCTGCGGAGGAGGCTGCAAAAGCCAACGTGATATCACTCGAGGAGTTCCTGGAGACAGAGGTAGACTTCCACGCCGCAAGAAGATCCCAAGAGCTCATTCTGTTTTAGCGGCACAAACTGGGTTCCAATCTCACACCAGTTACTCTTGAAACTTTTGCTATCTGGAAGAAGACGCGAATGGACAAGAAGGATGCAGAAGCAGAGGCATTGCGCAAAGCCAAGGAAGCGCAACATGCAGCCGGCAAGATCGCTGGTATGAGCGGTAGAGACCTGGTAAGTGTTGGTTTGGGTTCCGATGGCTTCGTTGACCTGGGATCAGTTCCAATACAACCCAGAGTGGTTCGAAGATCAAGACGAGGGTGATGAGTCAGACGACTTCGATTTCGCTAGATACAGACGCGATGAAGAGGAAGTATACGCGGAGCTTCGGCAGACGGAACAAGGTATCAGTAATCTGCATCTGTATGAAGACGACGATGCGAACGAGGACGGCAAAGGAGGCGGATCTAGTACAGGTGACGAGTAGCTTACCCTTTTTAACACGCTCTTTTCATGCAAGCATATCCTACACAAATCTGCATGCATGCACTCGTAAATTCATCGCCCTTAGTCGCCTGTAGTTTCGTAACGTTCCCGCGTGACCACTCTTGCATCAATTAATTGGAGGTTCTTGACTCCTTCAAGCGCGTGTCGTACAATTCAAACTGGTTGACCGTTGCCTCAAGATTTTATCTTTCTCCGTTTCTTTCTAGTACGAACACAAAAGTTGTATCGTTTGCACACTCTAAACCATGTCTCGTGTGCCTCAGGCCCCCTTTTCAAGACCGACGGTCAAAACCACTTTGGTTCCTCCAGCCTCTCGTTCTCGAGCACCGTCCCCATCCAAGCCATCCGCTAGTGCAGTAGCATCCCCCTCGACCCCTCGCGTCCGCACAAAGTCGGTCCCGAAGTCACCCTCCAAGTCGATTCGTCGAGCTCCACCCGAAGAAGAGATCCCAATTCCCAAACCACCTCTTAACATCAAGGAAGCCATCGCACTCAAGCGTGCAGAGGCTAAAAAGTCAGCTACTAGACCCGTTGTCAGCGGCGGTGTTGGCTTTGATAACTTCGACAACTTGGAGGATGCTGTTCCCGGCGGCAGTCCGACCAAGAAAGAGGTGGACGAGAATGCTGATCTAGGTCGGTTGTCCGTGAAAGAAGCCATCGAGCGTGCCCGCAGTACAGGTGTGAACGTTAGTTCTCTCTTGCACCCGGAAAGCTTACCTGACAAGATTTCTACGACAGGCTCAATCAATCTTGCCTCACGTTTATTGCCATGCCTGCCGTCTGCTTTGTTTGAGATCCACTTAGGAGTAAAACCCGATGTGCTGAAGTCAGTTCCTCAGGAACCCCCGATAGGTTCCTCAGAGGCCCCAGGAAAACGACCCGGACAACGTGGAGGTCCCGCATGGTTTGAAGCACAGGACCTACAAGTGCTGAAAGCGTGGAACAATGAGATCGTCGAGATCCAGCACGAGATCTCACTCTTTGGGTCACTTAAGTCAGTCGATGTATGTCTGATCTGCTTGTTATCAATGCATTTTACTAACTACCACAAAAGCTGCATCAAAACAAGATCTGCGCTTTACCCGACACTTTTGCTGACTTGACAGCCCTTACTAGCCTAGATCTTTCACATAACTCGTTAACATCGGTTCCTATTAATATCTTCGCGCTCCCCACACTCTCCGTCTTAAATCTGTCGCATAATGCTCTTGTCGCCCTGCCCTTTGGTAAACCGTTTTCAGGCACCTCCCGTCGATCGCGAACAGACACTTATAGCTCCGGAGGATTCTTTGGCCCAGTGATTACCCGTGCCAATATGCCATTACCACGCCTTCTGTCGTTAGACGTGTCTTTCAACAAGCTGACCGCTTCCGCCATCGACCACAAGAATCTCCCCTCTGGCTTATCCAAGGTTAACTTGTCCTCGAATCCTATCGCTTCGGGGAACTCTGATTCTTCGGCCCTCATACGCGCGTTTGGGAGTCTTAGTCAGTTAAAAGAACTTCGCCTCGCAAACGCGGACATCGGGGACGACGCCTTCCCGCCCACTCTCCTCACCGGGGAAATTTCTCGGAGTTTCTCTTCGTTGCGCATTTTTGATCTCGAAGAGACGCGGGCAAACGCTGAAGCTGTAGCGTTGGCATTTGCTGGCTTGAAACAGTCACTCGTGTTTGATATGACGGCAGATGAGCCACCAGAAGGCACTCTCAGGATAACTGTAGGGAAGATGGTCCTGAAGGAAGCTTGGGAGATTGAAGCCGAGCGCAGGCCGAGACACAGGAGTGGAAGGTCCCTGGTAAACAGAGGTCCAACAACAGACACCGTGAATCGTCTCTTGCACGAAGAGCCATCAAAGGAAGCATGGGAGATCGAAGCAGAACAGGGCTTGCTGACTGAGGGTGGTCGGAGACGTGCAAGAGCGACCGCGGCGGCAGCAGCCGAATCTTCGGCCGCAACAGAGAGTGCTCCGTCCTCGCAAGGAAAACGAAGTTCGGCCACTGGTATCGGTCATCCAAGCTCACCTCCACCGCAAGCTGTCCTATCATCGTCATTCAACTTGAGCAACCCTCAGTACTACCACGCGGCTACCCAGACGCTCACCCTCCCGGCTTCGGCGCCGACTGCGAGATCGCACGCACGGTCTTTTTCTCTCGCTACGTCTGCCTTGAATGCACATGCCACCCCAGGAAAAATCGATATTGCTTTGCCTACGCCAAGTCTCCCTATTGCGGCAATATCTCCACAGTCCTTCGCACAAACGCTCAAGATCCTCATACTCAGCAATAGGAAACTGGACCTGACCGTCTCATTACCTTCTTGTCGACCTGAAATGGATGCCGGGCTGATACCGACCCTGGAAGAACTTGTCTTGGATGGATGTGGTTTCGGCGATAACGTCACAGTGACACGCCAGGTCGAGGGTGGCGCAACGCCGATAAAATCAAGCGAGCCACTTTTGCCTTTGCTTACACGGCTATTTCCTAATCTGAGGACGCTGGACGTGTCGTATAACGCGCTGACGTCCGCCGCACTGCAAAAAGACGTTTTGATCGGCCTCATCATGGCATCGGCTCAAGACACCGCCAGTCGTACAGGATTAAGGCATCTCCGGCTTCGAGGGAACCACATCACAGCGCTCGATGGTTTCCAGGAAGTAGCAGAGATCTTCAAGGGTCATCGCTCTGTCCCCGATTGGAAACTCGAGGAATTAGACTTGAGAGACAATGAAATTTCCAAACTGCCGCCGGAACTCGGCTTGTTACCCCTGGATGTCTTCCTGGTAGATGGGAATGTGTAAGTGGCTTTGTCGCTCATGGTTGTACATCACGGGCTTATTATTCGTGTCCATCAAAAAAGTTTCCGAATTCCTCAAAGGAGAATCTGGGAACGTGAAGGGACCAAGGGCCTACTGAGCTGGTTGCGCGGGCGCATAGAATGAAGTACGCCGTGGCCCGTCAGGCTCGCTATGTATATAATAGCCTATAGCTTGATGAGGCGTAATATTAGCCCAGCATATGGATCTGTCAAACCCGGAGAGGACCAAGAACGCTAGTCTGAAGACTCGGACCGACACCGAAAGTGATCTGGAGTACCAATTGGTCATAATGCATGCCCACAACTTGGCGCCCAAATATGTTCACAAAATCCTATGCATTATGCGTTCTCTCTTCCGCATTATGACCGATTGTACTGTATCTATTTACATAACTCACGAGGGGGTGTCATTTGTCAAGTTCGCCCGCCAGTCGACATTCTACATCCTGCGTTCTTGGCAAACTGACTCACCTTGGCCGCATGCCGAGCATGATAGCGTTGTAGCCCTGAAACGCCTTACTATGGTTGCCACTCCGGAAGGAAAGGCACTGGAACACGGGATTCACGGATCTCTGCATCCCTCAGGTCTTCAGGGCCAGTTCAATAGAGTCACTATCAGAGGCTGCCGATTGATTTTATTCATTTATTACTTACCTCCCTGCTGACTTGCGACGGGGTGACGTCCTTTTGGATATGGATGCGCCTCAGGTCAATGGCGAGCCGCTAGGAATAGATTGCTGTGTGCAACACGGCCGATTTGGACATCCTACCCACCGACAGAAATAGAATGGTATTCCTGTTCAGGCCACGAAACGAGAGCGTGAGACGCGAGAGAATTCTGACATGGATTTCTGTCGCTTGAGCGTGAAAATCGTCAAACAGAACAGACACGCGCGCATTTAGTCACCATCAATGCATCACCCGTCCAGTACGTCGCGCGATTCTGGATTTGGGGCATATGCAAGCAATGCGATACAGGCGCAGAAATAGAGGATAAACGCCACCTTGAGCGTGATGGTGATCTTGCGGGTACGACCATACAATATCCAAAACCCGCAGTAGCACCAGAATTGACGTTACGATTTGCATCGGTTACCACCACGCTACAAGCATCCGAGTCAGGCATAAGAAACCTATACCAAACCAGTCAACTAAGCAGGTGATTGAATTATAAAAGATAAGGTGCCGTGCCGTTGACATGTAGGACATCTTTGAGTGTAGAGTACTGAACTAGAGTTACAGACGTACAAACTGGTAATGGATTTGCAGTGGGGACTTGGCATTGGAACCTTCAGCGCTGACTTGCGTACGTACAACGATTATCCAAGACTCTCACCGACGAATCTTTCACAGGTGCAAAGAAAGTGAATTCCAAGTGGGCGGTGCTCATCGAGGATGTTGACCCGCGCTTTCCAATACATTGTCCGACGCTGACTGTTTGACCCACATGTCATGGTACAATCCACCCCGACGCAATAGTTCCTCGTGCGTGCCCTGCTCTACCACTTGGCCTTCCTTGAGAACTATGATCACGTCTGTGTATCGATATCGTGTTTTTTGAAATCAGCACTCCGTGAGACTTGACGAATAGAACAAACTTGCCTGCTTCGACCACTGTGCGTAGTCTATGTGCGATAAATATGCTCGTCCTCCCACTGTGTAATAGAGTGCTATCAATGCTCTTCATGATCTCCGCCTCAGTGTGCGCGTCAAGGGCGGATGTCTAAAGCGAGACATGCATCAATAACAAGGATGGGTCGCAAAACTCGGATGATCATTCTCACGGCTTCGTCGAAAAACAATATCGGCGGGTCCTTCAACAATACACGTGCGATTGCCAGCCGTTGCTTCTCGCCCCCCGAGATCATGAGTCCTCGCTCACCAACGGTCGTCTGATACCCATCCGGCAGACTCATGATGGTATCATGTACGCTTGCCTTGATGGCAGCCGCTTTCACTTCTTCGTCCGTCGCATCGAGGCGCCCGTACCGCACATTGTGCAAGATGTCGGAGTGGAAAAGAGGTGTATCCTGCGGAACAACGCCTACTTTCGTGCGGAGGCTCTCCACTTGTACATCTTGGATGTCTTGGTCGTCAATGAGGATGCGACCGGAGGAAGGATCGTAGAATCTGAACAGAAGCCGGAAGACGGTGGATTTGCCACAGCCTGAGGGTCCTACAATAGCCACCTTCTTGCCAGCTGGAACAGCGAACGAAAGATTGCGGAATATAGGACGGTCGGGGTGATATCCGAAATTGACGTTTTCGAAGCGAATGGAACCGCCCCTGAGCGCCAGTGGTTGTGCCCCAGGCTTGTCCTGCGTGACGATAAGATATGAGACGGGACATTGTCGAGACACCTACCTTCGCTGGGGCATTCTCGGTTTGGAGAGTGAATAGCACCTCCATATCCAATAAATTCTGTCGGAGCTCACGGTATATACTGCCCAGGAAGTTGAGAGGAAGAGATAATTGGAATATCAACTGATTGACCATGACGAGATCACCGATAGTCATAGTGCCTGGGTATCGTTTCATCAGGCTGATTGGACAACTCTTCTGACGACATTCTCACCATTCAGCACCCCTTGGGCCGCCAAAAACATGGTAGCTGTCAATGCCGTGGAAAATATCACGTTTTGGCCCGAATTCAGGTAAGCCAAGGAGGTGGTGATCAAGACAGACGATTTCTCGTACTGCTTGAGATGGGCGTCATATTGAGCGATCTCGAACTTTTCATTGTTGAAATGCTGCGAAATGGATCGTGAGGGGATCAAGGGGAAATGAATAGAAGTACCGACCTTGACTGCCTCATAGTTTATGAGAGAGTCGACAGCCGATGAGGCAGCCATATTGTCGGCTTTGTTCGCATTACGTCGAAACTGTGTTCTACCGATCGTGTGAGAGAGATTGGCAAGAACGCGCACGAGGTTCGCGCTGACCTCCAAGAAGTGGTTCGGACGGTAAACCAAGTATATGCGGCTAGGGTGGTTGCGGTTATCGCGGCAAAGTCCCAGCCGAATTTATACGTCTAGGATGCAATCTGTAAAGGTGTCGATGGAAAGGAGACCACACCTACGAGGATACCGCAGACCATGGATATTTCCAGGGCAGTGGGGGCGATACGGAAGAGGATAGCCTGTAGCATAAATGTGATGCCCCTGTTGACCTATGAGGGGAAAAGTGATGTCGAAGATGGGCGAAGCATACTTTGTTCCACGATCGATGGCACGGGTGAGACCACCGGTTTGTCGGGAGAGATGGAATTTTAGGTTGAGGTTGAGCAAGTGCTCAAAGGTTTCGCGAGAGACCTTGCGTATGGCACGCTGACCGATGTTGGCGAACACTGCGTTCAAAAGTTCACCGAATACGGTCGCTCCGATGCGGGCGGCGCCGTCTGAGGAGAGAGTGAGATGGGGTATGTGAGGAACGGTGGCTACGCACAACCGAGGATGAGGGAGCCCGCGATGACCCAGACGGTGGAAGTAGACGAGACGTCGAGATTGAGTGCGTCGATGACATCTTTGAATAATTGTGGGACTTGTACGTTCAAGACCTGTGGAGGAGGATGAATGGTAATCGCGAACAAGGTGGAGAGGTAAAGGAACCTTTCCGCTGATGAGGAGGGCGAAGCCGAGGACGACCCGACAGCGGGTATTCCAGTCATGTTTTGGCCAGACGTTGCCAATGAGCTTGCGCACGACCATCCAGTCCTTGCGCCGCTGTTCTTTGGGTGTCACGTGTTCGGGGCCATGTTGGTTGTGGAGGCGAGGAAAGGTGGAGAATTGGAGGGTGGAGGGGCGAGGGCGGAAGCGGTGGAGGGAAAGGAGCGACTGTCTTTGGGTTGGGACTCGAAAGAGCACAGCGCGACGGCACACGCCCGCCAACATGGAATGTGGTCGAGTACAAGACAGATTACGGATACAACAACATCTCATCAACAAACTACAAAGTGAAGCAAACCAACAGTGGCGACGATGTCAGCTACAAACATGTATAATATAGTAGTACAGCGATGCGATACAGCCCAGTGCCAGCAAGTGAAAATGGACTTGAGATCGAAACAGAAAATCCGCATATGTGTCCGTCCTGATTTCAACAGGACCGTGGTCCCAAGTGGGAACCAATACCCCTCTGGGCGAAATAAACCGTGTGTTCATGCCCATGCATTGCGGCCCCACCACCGCTTGTCCGCACCTCCAACAGCCCACTCCGAAACGCTGTCCGTCGTGGCAACATATATCATCCCCCCAAGAGGATCGAAACACGTTCCCGCAATATCAAGATCGGGGTTCTGTATCTGCTCTGCCACAAAATTGGCGCGGGTGGTTGTTCGGCGGCTGGCGTGTGGCGAACGGCGTGTATTCGAGTATCGCGCAAGGGCAGTGCTGCGAGACGGTGCTGGTGACGTCTGCAACGGAAGGTGGATGGAAGGCGGCGGAGAAGACGAGCGCGAAGGTGCACGCGAAATACAATCCGTTTCCGGTTCGTCAACATCCATGCTGTTCACATCTCCCCCATCGCCATCCACGTCATTGTTGCCATATACGTGTGGGCTGGCAGTGCCTCGCGTGGCAGGCTGTGGATAGATATCTGCTCGGTGTGCAAGGTATGCTCGAACTGCCCGACGAGAAAATGCTTCTCGAATGTTCTCTTGAACCGCGCTATCTCCAACAGCAGGAAAGCCGAGAACATCCCCATAGCTATAGTCCTCGCCGTCCTCGCCGTCCCGCCGCCGCAGGATGCGATGTGGTGGTCTCCGCGTGGTCAAGGCTCCACTGTGGGTGAATGAATTGACGGGAAAACTTTCTTCCAGTGTGCGAATGGCACGCGGTGGCTGCGCAATTTGCCTAACGGGTGGTGTGGCGGAGAGATGGGTCGCATCAGACGATGCGGGAGATGTTGATAAAGGACAGGACGACGTCAGACGCGACACCTCTCGCCCCATGACGTTAGGTATGCGGATGATGTCCTCTGTCTCGAAAGTGCGAGCATCAATCACATGAAGGAGGCTCGTATGCTAAGAAAAATGTAAGCAAAACCGCGCATGCTCAACCATCAAGGCGAGTCTGACCTCTGTGAATGTCATAATCTCATGTCCAGGGCGACCATGTGTACCGCCGGCGCCAAACTTGACATTTCGGGCACCCCAGCCGGGGGCCTTCGAGTTACCTCTTGTCCAATCCCACGGGTCATCACTGAGCATGCTGCTTTCTTCTCCATTCCCAAGGTGTCCAACAGGCAACCTGGTTTTGTCTGTTTGAATGACTTTCATCGGCTTCGTACTTCGCACGTCCCAGACAGCGACAACGCCTTCTTGGGAAGCAACCGCAAACTTCATACCATCGTGTGAGAATGCGGTGGAGAAGGATGCAGAAAGCGAGGGTGAGTAGAGTCTGGCGTCGGGAGGTGGAACGTTGAGGGTGACAATAGGAGCAAACGTGATGCAAGGACCACCAGTGAGGTGGTGAAGATAAATCCGTGGGGAATCCCCGACAGAGAGGAGCGTTCTCCCATCTGGGGATATCGAGGCTAGGGAATAATATGAGATTAGTGCAGAGGACGAAAAGGGGGATACGAGATACGCACAATGATTGATAGGCTCTTCGAGCTTCAAGTTTCCGGATTGCCGGAGATCCTTTGGGGAGGACTCACCGCGGACAGCAATGTCGTAGAAGCGTACCGTGCAATCATTGTTGCTGACGACGAGGCGGGGTTCCACGCTGCTCTCCGCGGACCTCGTCAAGCTGAGTGAGCTGAGCAAGACCGAGTTGTTGATCGAACCGTGGAGCTTCCTATAGTACTGCCAAATTGCATTGTTGCAACGTAGTCGAGGGGATGGATCTTCCCTCCTTTGGGATCGTGAGGAAGGTTGATGGAGGGAAAGGTGGATTTCCGCCTCCTGGCCACCGGCGGCGAGGAGTGTCGTGTCTGAACCGGGGAGCTGAATGGAGGCGAGGGTGTTTGGGTTGAACGAGAGGTCTGCGATGCTCCGGACGGTCTGGCGTGTACGAGAAGGGTGTGAGGACCTGGGCAGGGGGAAGGTGGGAGGTACACACCATGTCAGGAGCATAGAGATCATGCTCTACGATGGAGTAGCCTTGAACATAGTTGACTAGACCTGGCTCCCGAGGACAAATGATGAGATCGCGCAGCTGGCTGGACGAGCAGAGGTGGGGTATGAGGGTGCCTGTCAGCGAACACGTTCATGGCAAGGAAATGGACGTACACATGGCCGATGGTTACGTCTGCGGGTGCGATATTTGTCGGGGTCGTCGATGCCAGCAACGAGGAATGGCGGGCCATGGTGAGCCCGGTGGACCTCCCGTGGTGGTGACGTTCAGCAGTATCCGCGCCCACATTGGGCCCTTCGTCGGCCCGTCATTTACCCACGTGGTTGTCACGTGATCTGAAGCGAGTCAGACATTGCATTTGCAATTCGTTCTCAACGTCGACCACAACGATGAGCACCGACGAACTCACTCAAACCGTCACGCCAGCGAAGCCAAAGCCCACCAAAAAGCTAAAGCCAGCCAGAAAACAAGTCAAACCTGGCGACGTCGAAAAGAAAGAGACTGTGCAGACGGGCAAGGAGTACAGTCAGTCCTTTCAACATACCCGCGTTGACGTCGTCCCTAACAAAGTACAACAGACATCTGGTACAACAAATGGGCCGGTGGAGATCGCGAAGACAACTACTCAAAGTGAGCGCCGCCAGGTTTGCCATACCCGGGACTAACAATGCCTCAGCAAAGTAAAGTCACAATCGCGGTGTAATATCAAGAAAGACAGCGGCCTCACCCGTGCAAACCAAACTGGCATCAGATATTGTTGTCTCTTCTTTGCACGCGGTTGTTGTCCCTATGGCTGGGAATGCAATTATCTCCACGTCCTTCCCGACCCAAACAATGCCCTACCTGACAGCTCGAAAGACTGCTTTGCCAGAGACAAGTTTTCTGATTACCGAGACGACATGGGTGGTGTGGGTAGCTTCAACCGTCAAAATCGCACATTATACGTGGGTCGAATCAAGGAGACTGGGCCTGGACCCGAAACTGAGGAGATTGTCAACCGGCACTTTAGGGAGTGGGGAGAGATCGAGCGAAGTACGTCTGTCCTTGGAATGCATTGCGATGGGACGCTAATATCTATTAGCTCGGGTCTTGCAGTATCGAAGCGTTGCCTTCGTGACCTATGTATCAGAGTTCAGCGCCCAATTTGCCAAGGAAGCGATGGCATGCCAATCACTGGACAATGATGAAATTCTCAATGTCCGATGGGCCACCGAAGATCCTAACCCCACTCAAAAGGTGGCTGAGAAGCGCCGGCTGGAGGAACTGGGGCAAGAGGCCATCAAGGCTCGTATGGATCCCCGTATTGTCGAAGCGATGCGGGCAGTGCGGGCTCTAGAGGACGGTGACATACTGGACGACGAGGGACTGGTCCTGGATCCAGAGGACAACGACTCTGAGGCTATTGATTCCCATGACCTGAAACGAAGGAGGATAGAACACTCGCCACAAGCATCCCTGAACGAGCAGCCATCCATGCCACATATGGGGCTACTCACCGCTGATACGCTTGAGGGACTGAGGTATTTTGCCGAGATACGGAATCGGAACGGATCCGCTCCCTCCCAAAATGTCTGGGTAGCCAAGCCGGCGACCACAGGGTTAGGCCTGGCAGATTATGGAAGCGATGGTGATGACTGAGTATGTCTTTCTCACATTTGCGTTACCAATACAGTGGGTATTAATTCTTTTGCCCATGGGCCATGTCATAGAAGTTCAGCTTTGTTGTATTTCACGTTGGAATGACATGTTGATCAAAACACACGGCCGACGGTGGACCCTTGCGCTGGCGAGGTGGCGTGTGCCTTGGCCTTTGGCAGGCTTCCAACTGAGCCTCGTGCAACTTCATAGGGTCACAGCCACACTGCCAACATTCCCGCCAATTCATATTTCTCCAACTTCCGTCTGGACCAGCACTGCGTAGGAGCGAAAGTAACGCCTTACCAATTGGACGTAACTACGTGATTACACGAAATACTTTTTGTACACGTTGCGAACTCGTGGCTTTGGAAAAACTTCACCGCCGACAATAAGGTAAAGAGATGAGAGACGAGGCATGGAAATGAAATTAAGGTTGGCTGGCTTTCCCGAGTGGGGTACTGAAGAGGCAGGTGGTGCACAGACCTGCGGGATCGGAGCGCCCACTGTCCTTGGTTGTCGGACGCAAAGCAGTGTTGGGACCCACAATTAGAGCAACACGTTTTTCGACACGGGTGAGCCTGCCAACTGCGATTGCCACGATGAAATTCTATGGGTGGAGTTTTCCCGTCGTCTGACGGTGGACGACGGTGGCGCTGGCATGGTCACGTGACGTGCGATGGCGGTGTTGGGATGGCAGTGGAAAACACAGCCATCGTTCCATCGAAGTTGAGCATTGTCTGGTCGTTGGAACGTTGGCTATCCGCTTCGCTCTTTCTTTTTCTTCTTTGGAAGAAAAGGCTATACTCAGATTTCGGTAGAGAACTTGTCTCGCCTCCGTGTATCCCCCCGTCCATCCACACATGACCACAACCAGCCGTCATGTTGACCCCATCTGCCCCTACATTTCGCCATCTTCGTCATGCCGATGGTTCGTTCATCCTCCTTCTCACCCGATCTGCCAGCGTGTGACCCGCCTCGTTGGACCCTCGCTTTTCTGTGGGCGTCTCTTAGAATCGCAGTACTTGGGCATTTTTAGGTGATGCATGGCCGCCCACCCAACTTTGACGCTTACCACGCTTACCCTTCAAATTAGGAACTATAAGCGCCCCCCTATATAATCATTCTGATATCCCGCTACCCCCACAAGTCACGCATACCCTCATATACACCTCTCCCCCCACCCCACACATAACAACTCCCCTATGGACAACACCCCCCCCTCGCCTACACCAGGTGTCCCGTCTATCTGCATCCATGACGCAGACGGTGCTTCTGGGCTGTATGTGCACATGCTGTATTGACCCATCCCTGTCAGTTCATGACTTTTTTCAGGTTAGATAGTGGGGGAATGTACTCTGCAGACATGTACAACTTCTACAGCTTCGTTTCCGAAGACACTAGCCTCTATACCTGTCCTCAAGGCCCACAGTCAGAATGTAACCTACACTCGATCTACGTTGTAACGCCACACTGATACCCATCTTGCAGACCTCCCCCCGAATGCCATCTCTCACCCCTCAGCTGAACTAGAGGACATTCCAGAGCTTTCGCACCTGACTACGACGAGCCAGGCGTTCCTCACGGGCCATGGCTATTCCCTCCCATACTCAATCATCGTACAAGAGAATGGTATTACTGCTTCCGCTGATGGACTTTCCCCGTCCAGCCTTGGCAGCTCCATTCCCTCGCCCACATCCTCCTTCGGGAGCTCATTGTCTCCCTCGTCGTTTTATGACCCTCTTGCATTCTCAGACAGCGAATCACCTCTCTCTCCTTCGCCTACCACACCCGACGGGCAATTTATCTGGCCACTCCAGGGGTTGAACCAGAGCAGTGACTCTTTGGTGTTACCTTTCATGGGGTCTTTCTCCGACGATTCTCTTCCCTCCAGTTCCGTGGGTCCGCTTCGCTCCCGCTCCCGCTCATCACCTCCTCGCCCTGGACCTGTTGCTAGCAAGGCAATGCTAGAGGCCAATAGTCGACGTCGGCGCCACCCTGCACAGTTTAAGTGCCCGGATTGCAAGCAAACGTTCACTGCATTATTCTCGCTCAAACGTGAGTTTCCGCGTATTTTGCTGTGTGGCTTCAATCTCAATGACGCCACATCTCAGGTCATGCCCAATCGCACACTGGCAATCGTCCTTTTGCATGCAACATCCCCGGCTGCACACAACGATTCTTCAACAGTAGTGATTGCAAACGTCATGAGAAGAGCAGGAAGCGTCATAAGGACCTTTTGATGCAATGATCGGTGTCCTGCGTGGTGGCATGTCGATCGATCATCATGCACTCCAGTACTTTACACGACACGTCCGCGAGAAGCATCTTCGGAATTATGAACCCATCTCCACATCTACATTGCATCCTCAGATTTTTAACCCTTGATAATTAAGCAGTCAGCATTACGGACGGGACGAAACGATACCCTTGACAATACCCTGATAAACTACAGATGCCCTTCGGAATGTTTTGTTACCTCATCTTGCCCTTTTTTTTTACGTCTGTCTGTCCACCCAGCAATTTTGTATTAACTAGAAATAGCAATGACGATGATTTCATGATGCAGAGACAAATCGGGGGCGGGGAGTCCTAGTCATGCATGAGTCAGCCAAGTGTGCGGGTCCGCGAGTCCAGTCATCCTGCAGCCGCTCCCCCAAATAGGCTTGTAGCCTGGAGGTGACTACCCGTGTCCATCGCACCGCATTGGCGAAATCGTGCCGCATTATCACTGTGTCACCCCACATGCTCCAGTCGGGTTCAACGGCTGCGGGCAGGAGAGGCTTTTTTCATCCAATACCAATCCCCCAATTTGAAAGATCAATGAACGGTTGGCGAACCCAGATATGCAACAGTATGGATAAAGACAGCCATCGCCTCCGCAGCCGTGTGAGCGATAACGTGTCGGCGAGTCCGAGGACTTGATGCAACATGGTTGTTGGGCCAAGGCTGTCAGCCGCCTATTGCAAAATCGGACACAAGGAACCAAGTTCATCAAGATGAACGCGTCACGTCACGATTTTCCTTTGAAATCACGTACCAGGTAAGCAAGCGGGGTAGAGTCTCGGCTCATTCCGCACGGATGGCATCGTCTGCGCTTCACACATGAAATACGCCGCAGTCAACGGTCATAATGCAAACCCCGAGGGCACCCACACGAGCAGCGTGCGTAGTATCAGGCGGCGGGCCGTTGTCAGGATGCGTACATTGTACGATCCATCATTAGAGTTATTTGGCACCGCCTCTGGCCTGCGTATCGCTTTTCAGCAGCGTCAACACACTCGCGGTTGCCTAAAGGGATATAATGTTAACGTTCATCCGCGACAACGTTTCATCATGTTTGTATTTTATCGCCTGTTCATCACCGCCGCGTCCACTCCTTGTCCATCCAGCTCCGAGTACTCCACCGGAATCATCCGTTCCCTCTTCAGACCCAAAAAAAAGATTGTGCACTCATCGTCTGGTGGGCGGCTTTCGGCTCCACCCTCTTTTTCCGCCCTGTCGCCGAGCTCGTGATCCGTTTCATATTCTTCTCAGCCTGCGCTTTACTGATCGGCACCCTCGATGGCTTGCTCAACCTTCTCGTTGGCATGCTGTGCTCAGAGCAGCCAAAAAATACAATGGATACGGGCCACCCCTTTTGCTATGTTTGGAAGCCGGATCGCTCGGTGTAATTACCGCGATAGGGTTCATCACCCTTGCGACGACTGCGTTGCTCATTGCACTTCTCGGCGGCCCCAAGCTTCAAAGGGCGTTATCGACTCACATCACGCTTCTCCTCGAGCTCGCACCCATGATTGTCATCTCCGCCACAGCTTGTTCCGCCGGCCTCACGATCCATATCACCATCAAAGTGCAAGTCCTTGATTAAAATAGTAACCGTCCTTTTGTTCTGACAAGGCTTCCCACTGGCAGCGCTGGTGCGGCGATCGGATCATCTGCGTTAGATCGTCGTGAATTGCGATAGGAGAATAGATGGGTCAAGGGTGCTTGACAAGGGTGTCGCCCACAGGGTAGGCGTGACATAATTGCGTGTGTATATCATGATCTTCTCAGCACAGAACTGGAAGGCCGAGCAGGAGCAATCTGATCAACAAGCTCCGGAGGCGAGTCAATTTGATCGTAACGCACCCACTGCGCCGCCACATACCGACGCGCTGGATCGATGCCTTCGGCGGATATCCGCGTACCATCCGCAAAGCACAGAAGGTTCCCCGACGATGCACTGAGTCACACCCTCGTTTTCTTCGAGGATACTACCGGAGGCCCCGCACGGCGCAAACACCATTAATTCCCATCGAGAGTCTTATGTCATATGACTATCCTGATCTGGCGGCCTCCAACGTGCTCGCAATCATACGTATCTAGGTCTTTTTATCACCTCACAAATGAAACTTCAGGTTCATTTCAGCGTATTTGTGGGATCCCCTGCGCCCGGATGTGAGTTACTGGGGTTGAAGTTGGTCCCCGTGCGTCTGCTATGATCCGTCACCTGTTTTCGCTATTGCTGCCCACCATCGCTTTCGTACTGGCATGTCTGAAGACGTAATGGTGGCAAACGACTTCCCTCAGGATCTCGTCCTGCCCCCTTATTAGTGGGGGTGGTGTGCCCGCCACCGAACCTTCCCATAGGCTAACACTGCTCATCGGAGTGACACAGCGGATATATTCGATCTCTATGGAGATTCAACGTATTAAGAATCCGTGCAGTCAAATGAAAGATATTTACCTTGGCTACTTGCTCGTATACTTAATTTCGTTATCCATTGCGCTGGGGTGGAGTTATTTCACATTCACATTTGGGTGGTGACAGGTGCATTTTGCATTGTGCTCGACCAAAACTGAATTTTAAGATAATCCATCCGGTCAAATGATAGTTTTATAGCATAACTAGCTCCTGAGATAGTCGTATCCGTTATCGAGTGAAGTGAAGTGAAGTTATAACCTTTCATCTTAACTCTTGTCCTGCTCTGCGCGAGTTTGGCTTATGGGAAAGTTCGGCAGCGGGCAGACCCGCTTCGTGGGTTTTTACCCACCCCCATTAATAGGGAACGTCATTGGAATTGACGCTCGAAATACGGTATTGTTGGTTCCGAGCGCAATTCATGACTCCATTGAATGACATTCGTCCGCTCAGGCGAAATATTCCACACACAGCTTTTGGGCCAAGATATCATTGTGATGAATTCTGAAAGGGTAGCGCGCGATCTCTTTCAAGATCGTCGCTCCTATAATTACTCCAGCCGACCTGCAAGTCTCTTCCGCATTAACCAACTGTCACAGAGGTCTCTCAATATAACTTTCTTCCCTTCGGCGATCGTTGGCGCCTTCAACATGAATGCAGCATACTGCTAGCTTTCCGTCCGACTCAGATGAAGACAGCACACGAACTCATAATGAATCCTATGATCACCTACAAGCATAGGTCTCCCCTTCGATTATTAGAAACATCGTGGCATGTAATTGACGGGCTCATAATCTAGACTGAGTACCTCGTTACTCATGGCGATTGTGTATGACTATCATGAAGCCTGTTCTAGGAATGATCCGATTGTCATCTATGTCGAAACAGCTTTAGAGACTGCGATAAAGGAAGTCAAGCCAGTGGTGGCGGCCGTGCTGAGTGTTCTACCCTTCCGTCAGTACTTCTTCATTTGTTCGGCATCAGCGATTGAAAATCTGTACATCATACAGTTGAATACATCCCCACTTGGTTTCCAGGTGCGCGGCTGAAGCGTAGTACACTGACTTCGCAACGCTGCATAGCTCAATGAGTAGATGCGCCTTTCCGATACGTTGTGAAGAACATGGTCAGCATCCACTGATTGAGAGTGCTTCATCATATGCTCAATACCTATGGTACACTAGGTTGCTGGCACTGCAGGTCCTTCCATGCTTTCCGATATTCTCACCTGGATACAACAAACAACCGAAACGGAAGAGGATGCCACATTTATGAAGAAAACAGCAAAGGAAGCTTGCATGAGTGCCTACGCTGGTACATGATATATTGCTGATACCTGGTATGTCCCTTGCAAATTCACTGTCCAATTAAATCTGCGGAATGAAGCTGTCAGAAACGGTGCGCTTTCCTTTTCTGATTGCGATTCTTATCTTATGTTGGCCGCCGTTCACTAAACTTCTCAACACTGTCAATATTTATTCTGGCGATGGTGCTTTACCCCGAATTGCAGAGGGGTGCGCAAGCTGAGATTGACTTGGTGATCGGTTTGAATCTGGCCGGATTGCCTGCATGGGAGGATCGATCCTCTTTACCCTACATTGATGCAGTCATCAAAGAGACCCTGAGATGGCACCCTGTAGTTTCTCTAGGTCGGAAGGTCCTGACCACTAACATAGGTCTCCAGATGCTTATAATATGACCTGGGTATTCCACATGCAACCGTAAATGATGACGTCTATGAAGGATATTTCATTCCCAAAGGTTTTTTTCCTGCTTAGTGGGATGCGGTGGATGCTTACACAGCTTGCTCGTAGGTGCAACTATCTTAGTGAATGACTGGTCAGATTGATGGCCGTATGCAATGCTAACCGTCTTCGTGCGCAAAGGGCAATGTCCAATCCTCTCAATTATCCCGAACCCAATGAATTCTTGCCAGAACGTTTTCTGACATCACAGCAAGCCACTTCGACTCCTCGGGGCGGCCCTTCCTTTGCGTTTGCCTTTGGCCGCCAAGTTTTGTAAAGAAGCATCTACACCTTTATTTACTGACGCTTTCTCACTGTCGGACGTTATGTCGCCAAGGCATCCCTATGGGCTGCGGTCGTGAATATGCTGGCACTGTACCGCTTCGAACCAGCTCCAGGCTGGGACCCGGGAAAGAAAGTCGAAAATGTGGTATGGACCGAAGGCCCGGTGACTACGTGAGTGCCACCTTCCTTCAATTTATTGGTTTTCCTAAGGTATTCATGTAGACATCCCAAATTCCCTTGCAAGAGCACTCCTCGCCATGAGGGTTTGAACAAAGAAAGAGCCCTGCAGTTAGTGCAGATGTCAGGGTGAGTGTCCGTACGCCTCTGTTGGATCGACTGTGCCCGGAGCATGAATGGATCGTGAAACTAGCGATGTGGTCGACGTTTCAGGCTGGACGAGCGTGTACATCAGGTCCTGAACAGGACTCGGGTGTATTTATATTTCTGGTGGAATTGCGTGGGCCTACCTGGAAACGCTACACATTTACCCAGACCGCAGAACGAAGAGTTGTATCTG
>JBBPQU010000102.1:0-39930 GCA_038092655.1 Boletus sensibilis | reverse complement strand
TGGTCGGGGGGTTTTGCCGCGGTGGTGGAAACGAGGTGCGAGGGGAGGGGCGGGACGGGCGGTAATGGCCCAGTCTGATAGACGTGTTTCGTCTTGTGTGACCGGGGTGCGTGTACACGGGCTGCGGTAAACGAGACAGTGTGTACGCTCTCGTCCGAGCTGATCGAGAACGCGATGGAGCGTGTGCGTGCGCGGGGCGTGGTGGGGATGGACGTCTGAGGGATGGGGACGGCGGTGCGGGGTATGGTGGGGAAGAGGGCGGTCGCGGGGACTTCGTCTCCGAGTTTGCGACGGAGGCGCTCGAGCTTGGCGCGTCGCTGGATGGTTTCGGCGGCTGCGTCCGAGGCTGAGGAGCCCGATGCGGTCGAGGGTGCATTCGACACGATAGAGGGGGCGATGGAGAGCACGGAGCCGCGGCGTGTCGGAGGGATGTGATAACCGGGGCTCATGAGCGATGTGGGGGAATCAGGGACGTCCATGGATGGGCTGGAGAGCTTGATGAGCGGGGGGAGGTGGGTAGGTTTACGTCTGCGCCAGGTGGATTCGTTGGAGGTGGCTGTAAGGGTGCGGGTGAGCTCGGGGAGTGCTGTGGGAGAGTGAGTGAAGGAGAGAGTGAGGGAGCAGGTGACGCACGTGGGATGTCGTCGAGCACGCGAGGGACGTCGCCCAGGACTTTGCTGAGCTTCTTGGAGGAGCGAACGAGGGCAGAGCGTTGTTGTGACGAGAGGGAGTTGGAGGTGGGTGGGAGGGGAGACATGATATTAGCGGTGGATAGACTGTACAAGCTGGTACCAGACCAGGAGAGAGTGAGGAATGGGAAGGAGATTAGCAGAGCCGAGTTTAAAGGATACAACGAAACAAAAGGACGACCATTCTAGAAACATAATAAAGCAACGTCCATATCGGGTATTACGACATCTCTCTCTCACCATGTCCATTCGCTGGTCCCTCGTCAGCGCTGTAGCCTCCATCGCCCGCTCGTCCCACTGTGCAGCCGTCACAAACTCTGGTCGTCTCCTCATCTACTCGGGCGAACTCCGTCCTCGCATCCCCGTCGACGGTGCTCTCCACCTCATCGATCTTGAATCCGCAACTACATGGCGCGCACTCAACCCCTCCCCTTCCCTCTCCCACGTCCCCGAACCCCGCGTCGGCGCAACTGTCGTCTATGACACCCACACCAACAGTCTCTACATCTGGGGCGGTCGTGGCGGCATCGACATGGCCCCGCTCGATCGTTTCCAAGCTGGCATATGGAAAGTCCCCCTCGACGGACTTGAAGACACCGTCCCCTGGCAACGTCTCCCCTCCGTCAACGACGACTCGGACGCAGCGCCTCCGTTGAGAAGCTTCCATGCCTCTGTCCTCGCTGGAGTAAGCACCCCATCTCTTATCGATCGTCCGGCGCTCATTGTGTCGTCCCAGGGAAAATTGTATATTCATGCAGGTTGTCCGGCATCGGGCCGACTTGCCGACTTGCACGCCTACGATCTTTCCACCCATACCTGGCACAAACTCGCAGACGCTCCCACACAACCCCGCGGAGGCACCGCCATCACAGCCGTCTCCCTCTCCTCCGCATCCGAGCTCGTCCTCATCCGCTTCGGAGGTCGGTCTAACATCCACCCCCTAGTCCTCACTCACAAAACAGCACCCAGGTTTCGCGGGCGTCCAACTCCCACAAGTAGCACAGGACACCCCACCCCCGCTCGACATCTACACCCCCAGCACAAACACCTGGTCCACCGTCTACCCCGCACCCGATCCCGAGCACGGGTTCCCGGGTGCCCGTTCTGTACACGGCCTCGTCCCCTTCACCACAGGCACACCCACCACTACACCCGGCCCCGTCCCAGTTGCCCTTCTCCACCACGGTGAAATGGACGCCTCGTCTCTCGGACACGCAGGTGCCGGTGTCTTTTGGGACGACGCCTGGCTCCTCCTCGCCAACTCTTCTCTATTGACCCTGCAATGGAAAAAGTTGCGCGTCACCGGTACGTAGCGCCATCATCGAAACTGAGTACTGATCCGCCGACGTCTTCCCATGCAACACAGGCGATGCCACACCCGAACCTCGAGGCTGGTTCTCCCCCGCGTCCTACGTGAGCGGGGGAAAAACCCGGATCGTGCTCACCGGCGGACTTCTTTCGTCCAACGAGCGGAGCGGCGAGGTGTGGGTCGGAGACGTCGAGCTCTGAGCCGAGTCCGAGTCCCTCGTGATGCTAGGACAGAGTAAAGAATAAATAGACGAAACGTCAACGGTGTTTTCTGTAACTTGTAATGATATGTCTTGTGGCTGCTTACATCGACTCGCTCTTGCGAGGATATCCGACTTGACCACGATTCCAAGTCGTCATGAAAGGTGCAGAGGAGTGACGGCCCCAAAGTACAACGTGTACATGTATCCGTCCAGCACGGCTAAAAAGGGGGGACTCAAACGGTGCACGACCGCGCGTCGTCGTCCCGCATTCAACTTCCTTGTCCACGTCCCGGACGAGCAAACGACCAGAAGCTGAGATCTGAGAATCCA
This sequence comes from Boletus sensibilis, assembly GCA_038092655.1. Classification (NCBI taxonomy): domain Eukaryota; kingdom Fungi; phylum Basidiomycota; class Agaricomycetes; order Boletales; family Boletaceae; genus Boletus; species Boletus sensibilis. The sequence goes on along the minus strand of JBBPQU010000102.1, from coordinate 37,400 downwards.
GCTCATCATCGCTCGGGTAGCCTCTATCCACACCGAGCTAATTAGCGCGCAGGTCAGCGTTTCGTCTCGACGTGCAAAAAAAAAAAAGGTAGACACGGAACTGTGAATACGACGTACCACCGAGACGTTTTCACGCGAGTACGGACGCTGTTCATCAAGAGTGTCCAAAAAAAAAAAAAGAACACACGATCGTTGAGAACGTCGTACATTCCCCCCCGTGACGAGCCCCGTTTGAGATGATCATGCGCCGAGGGATCCAGGTGTGGATGTCGTGCCAATGCCATAGCCAAACGTCATAGACGTACCTTTATGAATATGCGTCGAGGAAACCCATGATAGCTGTAACTTTACACACGTGAAACCGAGGGCAAGCATGATCCTTGATTCTTGGTACAAGGCACATCGAAGGAGGTCAGCGAGGGACCAAAGGACGGCAGATCAGGAACAATACCCGAATACCGAGCCAATGATTGGACAAAGAGGTAGACTTTTTTTTGCCTTGGAAAAAAAAAAGTGAGATGAAATGACATGATCAGTAACATCTCTAATTACACTGCTCACTATTGAATTCACAGGTAACACCAGAAAATAGGGGATCGAAATATGTTCCCAGCGAGTGATAAACATATCACTAAACTGCAACAAGTCCTAACGCACTCGCCAAGAGATCGGCAGTCGAGCCATCGTTTGCTAACACTCTCGTGTCATCAATTCTCCTTTCCATCTCCATGATATACTCCGCAGCCCCCGACATTGAGGCCACCTCACACCAAAGTGCGTGGAGGGCCAAGAAGGCGCCATTGGGAAGAGGTAGATCAGTCGTGGTCGAGAACGTGACGAATTCGGGAATATTCACAGTGTCTCTCCACTCCTCAAAACGTAGATGGACACGGTACTTGTCTGGTGAACCTTATTGAAAAAGTTCAACAAGTGCGAGATGAGAGATGTCTAGTAAATAAAACCTCGACAGGTTTGAGCCACAAGACAAGCGTATCGAAAAGATGGTGGCAGTGTCCAGACAACGATAGCATGTTCTCAATACGATGGATTTTGTTGTCCGCCAAGTCCACGACGATGTTGATATCAGTGAACATCGACAAGATTTCCCACACACCAGCAGACTCGAGGATAACCTGAGTTGAGAGAAGGCAGAAAACACACACACACCGACCTTGTCATACCTTTTCTCGATCTTCGTATTAGGTATTAAGAGATGATAGATATAGTGAAATAGGGCAGCCTTGCCGGTGATGACGCAACGATAATTGTCGCGACGAAGCGCCTGTCCAAACCGTGAGCAAAAAGTGGCCTCTAAACCTCGCAGGAAAACATACGGCGTGCCGAGCCATCCGACGATCTAGCTTCGCCTCTTCCATCAGCTCCATATTGTATTCGCGAACGTCTTCAAACGACGGGCGAGAGGGGTGTTGAGGACGGCGCTGGCGTTGGTCCGCTGTTGCGGCTGACTGTCGAATTCGGAATCGTCGAGTCAGTAAAAATGGATTTGATTGCAGTCAGGAAAGTAGTTTGGTCACAGGCTCGGATGAATCCGTTCATATAAAAAGCCAGCTACTTCCATGAGTTTGATGTCATCCGCCGCAGATGTGATGTCCCGCTGGACTTGTCCTCGGCCATTACCTTTGGGTGCTAAACTGGCCGAGAATGCGAGCGCACACGAGAGGAGATGGGCAGTGTGAGAGAGCTTCAACAGTGGGCGGCGCAGCCTCGAGTGCAATGCACCTTTGGTACGCTGCCTGAAAGGGGCTCTCTGGAAAGGGATTGGGGGGAAGCCAAGAGGTGTGCGTTAGCACACACCAGGGGAAGTAAATGCCATGATAAGCAATGATCGATTCACTAATAATCAGCGCCGTTTTCAGTAGAAATCAGTGAATTCCACTACTTTTCAGTGACAAATCCTTCACTGATTGTCACTTTTCACTACTGGATATCAATGATATCTACACTGGTTTTCAGTGTACAGGACAGTATAAAAAACTAAAAGATGTACACCCCCCAATTGTATTGCACTGCCCTAATCCAAATCCTAATTCTACATTTATGATATACTTTTAGCACACTATTTACTATTTACTATTTACTACACTCTTAAGATTATAAATTTGTCGAGCAGCAGGGATTGAACTCAGGACTCTGCCCAAAATGGCAACAATCGCAACATCAACCATTAGACCACAAAACCTTTCATAGTATTTAGGATTGAATTTATATGACTACATCTTTGATCACGACTACACTTTTAGTACACTCAGATGCACAAAATCTTGAGGCAGTACTTGGGCTTGTCAAGACACAGAACAAATGGGGGATCATCAACCAAACACCAGTATCAGCTCAGTTTACAGACAATGAAAGGATGGCTGATAGCAACAATGATTAATGATGGTTGATTCATGTTTACATAAAATGAATACATAGGTAGCTAGAAGGCATAAGCTCGAAGTTCATGAAGTCCATAGAGTGACACTAAAAAACAATGTCAGCATGAGCCAACCATGAATAACAGTGACAGTTTCATGTCACTGAACAAAAGTGGACATTGAATCAGTGACCATTTCACTGTATTTTCAGCAATCAGTGAAGACATCACTAATTAAAAGTGACTTTACTTCCCACAGTGACACTGGCATACACGGTGTCCTTGAGACACCCCCCCTAAACGGTGTCTGAGGGCCAGATTTCAGCCACTTTGGCGAAATCACAGTTTGAAGGGAGAGTTGGATTAGCACATGAACACATCAATAGATTACATTGTACCCATAGTAAAAACTGTCCATTGAGATGGTTTTTAGCGTGCTAGATACTTGAAACTGGGGTTCGTCCCCAACAAAGAGCGTGATTTTGTTGAATCTTGGGGATTTTCCTAATCAGGTCAACACTTGAACGCGATCGGTGATCGAGACAAGAGTCGGTGATTGATTCATGATGCATTAAAGAGATTGCAAGTGGGAACCAAGTGGGAACACACTTCTTTACCTCCTACCAATCATTTTGTACACTACCAGATAATGGAACAATACAAATACCTTCCCTCCTTCTCTACTGATGTATCATCTGCACCAGATATGCAGTATCTTATCTCCAGAATGGATCCAAATCAACTCAGACTTAATCAGCATGAACTCGAACTCTCTTTGCCGACTCAACCATCCTCGTTTGGAATGTTCCCTTCATTCTTGGACACTCTGCACAATCAAGACTTCTACTAAACGTCATGCCTAGTTATTCATGTCTCTTTTTCATATGTTCTTGATGCTTTGCTTTCTGTACATGACTGGTCCATGTCCACATACTACATTACATGCTCTCGTTCACACTGACACTTGTTTTTGTTGCTATCCTCACACTGTATGTCTCGACAATGGCATTGATGTGTCGTTCAATCATTGGTGATCATCATTTTTGGGGAGTTTCGGAGTCCGTGTTCCAAGATCACAATTGTTCTGAAGCATGACAAAATTTCCAAATCGGTGTATTACTAAACGTTATGGTCATGGTAACCCCCCCCCCTCCCCCACCGAAACTTAACCAGTCCATGTGCCACGGTATGCTAATGCACACCTCTTGGGGGAAGCGGTGTAGGGTATTGCATGATCCGATAAATCTACCAGCAGCGGAGTTTGGATTGCAGAGCAGTGGCCGTTGTCTCAAGATCAATGTTTTGACCCTTGCCAATGACGTGCATGTGGATCATATAGAAGGTTGGTATACACAAAGTCGTCAAGCACATGATGACCAATCCGTCTATCATGGGGCAAGCCGTCAATAAGATTTGCCACCACATCCACTTAGCCAATGTCAGCTCCTAATACTTCTGCTGAGCAATCTGATGAAGTGTCAGGAACTCCCAGGAACTGCGATGCGGACGTCAATGAGCATGTTGGTCACTAGATCAGAGAAAGGCTAAATAATTCAATGAGGTAGGGCGAGGAACCATACCTAGATCAGAGAAAGCACAACATTGGGAAAGAAGAAAGGCAGGACAGGAGCTAGCTACAATACCCAACAAATGACCAAGAATTACTCAGGGACTAGAGAAGTGCATGGGCCCATCATGACAGTACCTCCCCTCCAAAGATTGTGTCCCACAATCTTGTAGTTTCGTTCGTCTCGTTCGAAAGTCCCCTTTTCCCAGTCATACAACCATCCAGGAACATGCACGGGTTGGGTGAAGTTTTGAAGGGGACAAAAACGGAGGTGCATGGTGGGTGCAGGGTGAGGTTTGGCTGGATGAGCTCGATGGAAGTTTGAAACGGCATTTTGTGCATGGGTGAGTTTGTCAGCTTGTTTCCATTCTCGTTCTTCACAGGGAAATCCCTTCCAGTGAACGAGATATTCAAGGTGGTTGCAACGAAGACAGGAGTCGAGGATCTCCTCAATCTCTTGTTCCTCAAAACCTTCTATCAAATCTGGGGGGGTGGGGGTGGTTTCTTCTGGGATGGAAATTCTGGGGATGAGAAGGGAGAGAGGACGCTGTAGGGAACTCACATTCCCTAGCTTCGTATTCACCACATTATCACTCCCAGACATTTTCCTTCCATCCATAATATCCTCTGTTACGACCGTGTAACAATGGAATACCAAGGTGTATTCCAAGTCTAGTCTTCCTACGGTTGCAACAACCGAGGGTCCTAGGGCTTATGACTGGCCTAGATCTTAGCTCTGCAACAGAGACTAAGAGGCGATGATAGCTAGGGACCAAGCCTAGTATCGAGGACGAGAGAGAGAAGAGAGCGAGCTGGGTGAAGAGAGACTTTACACCATAGATTGTGTAGGTCTAAGTTAGAGATACAAAGTACAGAGAGGAGGGGTTTATATATGGTGAGAGATATAGTTCAAGTGGAGCTTGAATAAGTTAAGGGCAGGTAAGACGCGAGTCATGTGATGAGTCGTGTTGCAAACATGACTAGGTAAGGGGAGACGACGCGTATGAGAGAACATGTGAGGAGGCAGTGTCTATCGGGATAAATAGGAACGGCTCGGAAAGAATAGGAACGTATCGGGAGGAACCAGGTCGGGGAGAATAGGATCAAAGAGGCGGTCTGAGGCTATGCTCGGAGAGAACTGGGTTGGGGAGAATAGGATCAGAGGGGCAGTGCGAGGCTATGCCGAAGCAGTCCTCGAAGGCTGTGTCGTGCACAGCGTATCCTGTGAGAGAGGCGACAATGTCGTTCCAGAGGGAAGATCCTGGAACGAGCAAGTCGAGGATAGGGGAAGGGATGGGTGAAGAAAAGGTAGGGGGTCCACCACTTGTAACATCCTCGATGATCTATTCGAACCTTTCCACACTTCCATCTGCCTAATCCGACCTTTTCCACTCGTCCGGATATCTTATCCGCTTTCCGGAAAGTCTGGATCTGTCTATTCCTTTTATAGATTTCCGTGTCTGTTGTCCTGAAGATGTTGTCCATGTTTGCTAAGACCCACCGGTAAGTACTTACCTTCTCGAATATCACTTTCACTTGTTTCCTTAATTTCGGATACTTCGGATTAGCCATATTACGAGTCCGGATATCTTTCCTATTTACTCTTCTGACTTCGCTTCCCTTACCCTTTTGTTTCATTCTCTTTTATGTTGCTACGGACTTGTTTCGGAGTCGAGTTATACTTAGTTTACCTTGGTAACACTCTGTCTCCTGGTTGTCATGAAGTCTTGGGTATGCCCAGACCATAAAAGGTTGTACTTAGCCCTTAGAAAATTCATCTTTCGCTCCATTGCATTGATCAAGAATGTTTCTTAAGTCCTTCATCACTGTCTGACACCTTCCGCTCATCCGTCCTACTGTTCTACGCTATCGTGCGTCTGTTCCACTACGTTTTCCATCCGCATTTTCCGCCCGATATTCTGGAAACCATCCGGAAATACTCTTTCTTGCTTGGAAAGGTTTGGTGAGCTTTAGCTATATCCTTCTGCGTGTCTTCTCTTCTCTGGAATCCCTTTAGGGTCAAACATATTGCACCCATCAATTTCTTTTGCTACTGACTGGATTGGATTTATTCATATCAAGGTTCAGAGTGTTCTTTACAACGCATTCGTTGAAAATGGGGTAGATAGACTTCCAGGTTGGGGGAAGGCGAAGCTTAAACGCACTTTCACCGTGCTTACTAAGGATGGCGAACAGTCCGTACTGTTTATCATCAAGCTTTTTGGTTGGTTGGTCCAAGGTGATATGCATAGCTTCCAGCCAAACCTGATCTCCAACTTGGAAGCCTCACGAGGGGGAGCATTTTCGATCGTGAGCCCGTTTCATATTGCTAGCAGCCTTCTTTAATGCAGCCTCCACTTCAGCATGGATCTTCTTCATCTGATCAGCAAAATCCTGAGCTGCTTCAACTTGGCCTTCTCGCCTTGGACCCAGGCCCTTCCAGGGGTGCTGTCCATAGTTAAGGTAGAATGGGGAGTATCCCGTAGAGGAATGTATTCTGTCGTTATGAGAGAACTCAGCTAGGAGAAGCCACTCTGCCCAGTTGGTTTGGTGGTAGTTGCTAAAGACTCGAAGATAATGCTCAATCTCCTGGTTAAGCTGTTCCGTCTGTCTGTCTGTCTGCGGGTGGTAAGCTGTGCTGGTGTTACTAATGATGCCAAGTTGAGAGTAAAGCTCTCGCATGAAAGCAGAGACAAAGGTGGATCCTCGATCACTGATAACTTTGCGAGGTAGTCTGTAATGATGGAAGACGGAATCGTGGAGGGTTTGGGCTACTCCAGAGGAAGTAATTTCAAGATGAGACAGAAGGGCTTGGACCATTTTTGAGAAGCGATCAACGATGACTAGAATTGCATTATGTCCTTGTGATTCGGGCAGAGGGCCAATGAGGTCAACAGAAATATGTTCCCAGGGTCGAGAGGGGACTTCGTTAGGATGGAGGGGTGTGGTCAAAGGCATACAGCATGGTTTGGTGCATTGACAAGTCTTGCATCCCGTCACATACTTTCGTACGTCACCAAGGATACGGGGCCACCAATAGTTGCAAGTGATCAACTCGTGGGTCTTGTACTGACCAGGATGTCCTGTGAGATAAGAGTCATGGTGCTCACTGATGATCTCTTCTCTCAACTTCTTGTCCACCAAAACATACACCTGGTCATTCCACGTCACAATTTTGTCTTTCTCCTGCCAACCCTGAATGTTCGCATCCAGATTCCGCTGAACTACCTGGTCGCGGTTAGTCAATCATTGTTGGATTCTGTCAAGGAGCGATAAATCGTCAAGAATGCACTCTACATGGCAGAAAAGTTCAGGCTTCAACAACGTAACATTCTCGTTATCACTCTCCCTCCTCCCATGGTCCGAGCGTCTCGACAGGAGATCTGCTTTGATATGGGCATGACCGGATTGATGATGAAGGGTGAAATCATAGTTGGCAAGTTCGGAAATCCAGCGAGCTTGGCGGCAGTTAAGGTTCTGTGGTTTCCAAAAATAGGCGAGGTTCAGATGGTCGGTCCATATTTCAAAGGGAGGGATGGAGCCCATGAGGTAATGGCGCCAGTTGGAAAGGGCTGTTATGATCACCAGTAACTCACAGTCGTAGATTTCGTAATTATGTTCAGTGGGGGTGAGGGATTTGGAGAGGAAAGCAACAGGTCGCCACAGATTTTGGTGATATTGTGATAAAACGGCACCGAGTGCATGACCTGAACAGTCTGTTTCCACTCGATATGGATCAGAATCGGTTGGAATGGCTAATACAGGGGCGGAAGTGACAGCATTTTTGAGTGTATTAAAAGCAATTTGCTGTTTGTTACCCCAAATCCAAGCAATGTTTCCGGTAAGAGAGTTCAAGGGTCGAGCTATATCTCCAAATCCACAGATGAAACACCGGTAGAAATTGACAAACCCTAAAAAGGATTGAAGGTCGCGCTTGCAGGTCGGTGTAGGCCATTGCAAAATGCCCTCAACCTTGACTGGATCCATGCGGACAGTCCCTTCCGAAATGAGGAGACTGAGATACTCAATCTCAGTTCGCTCAAATTCACATTTTTCAGGTTTGAGGTAGAGGTGGTGTTGGTGCAAGATACGGAGTACGCGGGCGACTATCTGACAGTGTTCTTCGAGTGTTTTGGTAAAGATAAGAGTGTCGCCGAGGTAAATGAGTACCTTCCCAGCGATCATGAGATCGTGTAAGATATCATTCATAAGATTCTAGAAAGTGGCTGGGGAGTTTGTTAGCCCAAAGAACATGACAGTTGGCTCAAAAAGGCTGCGATTGGTGAGGAACGCTGCCTTCCATTCATCACCCTCTCAAATCCATACATTGTTATACCCCCACTGGACATCGAGTTTAGTGAAATATTTTGCTTCCTTCAGTTTGTTCACCAGATCTGAGATGAGAGGTAGAGGGTACCGATTTCGGATGGTAACCGCGTTGAGTCGATGATAGTCCTGCACGGGCCTTAACCATCCATCTTTCTTCTTTACAAAGAAGAATGCCAAGGCAAAAGAAGATTTAGAGGGGCGGATACGTCCTGACTGCAGATTCTCCTCTAAAAAGGTGTCGAGTTCTCATTGCTCGTCAGGGCTAAGATTGTAGACTTTACAGTTGACAACATGGTTCCCAGGCGTGAGTTCGATTGCGTGATCCCATGGGCGTCGGTTCAGGAGTTCATCAAAGGATTCTTTGCTGAAGATATCCCGGAAGTCATGGTAATGAGCGGGAACAAGGGTTTCAAAGGTTTGTCCTTCAGACGACTTTGACACCTTTTTGGCAAGCTGTTGGGCGGTAGTTGTATGGGCTCATATATGTTGTTCGTCTTGTGTTCGGTAGCTAAAGAAATCAAGTGCAAAGACTCGATCTCCATCCTCTATTTCTCCAGTTGGGAACATTTCAACCCTCTCAAGATCTTCTTCTTTCTCTGGTTCCGAGAGTACATAAGAAAGACGGCATGTCTTGGGGCATCGGTCAAATTTGAGGCTCCCCTGCTGCCAATCAATGGATGGATTATGATATTGCAACCACTTGTGCCCAAGGAACAGGTCACTCTTCCCAAGATCTGTCACTCTGAAGGTAATCCATTTGGGATGAGTTCCGATAGTCATACGGAGGGTGACATAGTGAGTAATTGAACCTCCATGGTTGAAGGTCCCATCAGCATTGTAGACTGGAACTGGACAAGGAAGAGGATAAGTCTTTAACCCTTTTGCTTGAATGAAACCAGAGTTGATTGAAGATCCTGTACATCCACTGTCCACAAGGGCTCTCAAAGAGAACTGTCATTGGTCATTGAGGGTAGTCAAGTCAGCCCATACAGTGAAGGAGTTTCCAGGACCACAGATGAAACGTTTAGGGCCGCGAAGTTCTTGGATTGCCTCTGCCACATCCTCCAGTGAAAGCCAATTAAGCTCTTGCAAAACTTCTTCATTAGCCTCTTGTTGACATTGAGAATGTGTGAGAGTTTGTAGGAGTGCAATAGCTCGGAAAGGGGATTGATCTCGGAGGCGACGGGCAAACCAAGGAGAGATCCAAGGGATCTCTTGCGGATGGGGAATAGGCTTGGAGGGGTGCGCTTCGGTCTGTCTCAAATCTGAAGGTGACTCTTTCATTGACTCTCCCTGAGATATTGTACATGGCTGAGATGAGACTAAACCTTTGGTCGGTGAGGACGCGCTATCTCCTGACCTTTTCAAAAACCCTCTCCAAGCTCAGACTGTGAATCGTGCTTCTCTTCTTCATGACTAGGCTCCGAAAACACCTGGCAGACACGCTGAACACGACAGGGGTTGGGACAATCCTTGGCGAAATGACCTTCTCCACCACAATTGTAGCAGATCAGACGCCTCCATGACCTGCCCAGATCCATCGGCTGTCCCTGCCCTCCATACACAATGCCTGTAGCGTCACGGTGTTCGGAGGTTGGGGTGGCAGCACCTGCACCCATAGGTGTGGCAGTGGGAATGGTGGAAGTAGTGGAAGTGGGAGAATATGCTTCTGTGGAACGTGGAAGTGGGGAATGATATGAGTAATGGGTCTGGGAAAAACCACGCTGCGCTCCAACAGCCTGAGGGTCATCAAATCCTCCCGGGCAACTTTCAAGGACTTGACCTTTTTCTGACAGCTTGACTACCCAATCTGCGTAATCTTGGCTGGCAAACATACCAGTCTCTTGTTCAATGGCATGGATGATGTTTTTGCAAACATTATTTCATAGAAGGTAGATGAAGTAATCGGCAACGTTAGAGTTGGCCTGGACGGTAACACACTTGGCTTTGACAAGTAATTGCCCCCAGTGTGTGAGATACTCTTCAATTGACATCTTTCCCTGTTTGAACCTGACCATCTCCACCTGAGCCTCCTGCACCTTATTAAGTGGGGCAAACACTTTGAGGAGGTCTTCTTCAAATGAGTCCCACTGGTAATGTTGGTTGGCAGGGAGAGTCCTCATTTTGTCAAAGTACGAGGCCAACCACTGCCCAGTGTAGCCCTTCTGCATGTAGGTGAGGACGAGCTGAATTTTGCAGTGATCTGTATACTCCTCTCCAGTCGTTTCAAGGTAAAGCTGGATTTGGTGCCACCAAGAATCAAACTCGGCCTTATTTCCATCAAAGACTGGGGGTTTGTGAGGTTTGGCATGATCATCGCCATTAAAGTCCTCCATAGTTGAAACCAATGTCGAGTGATTGTCGCAAGGAATGAGATAGGGGTAATATGGGTCGCGGATCGATTTTGAGAAACATTGTGCTAATGTCAGGAATTCCCAGGAACCGCGATGCAGACGTCAATGAGCACGTTGGTCACTAGATCAGAGAAAGGCTAAATAATACAATGAGGTAGGGTGAGGAACTGTACCTAGATCAGAGAAAGCACAACATTGGGAAAGAAGAAAGGCGGGACAGGAGCTAGCTACAATACCCAACAAATGACCAAGAATTACTCAGGGACTAGAGAAGTGCACGGGCCCATCGTGACATGAAGTCAAGACGTGGCTTGCCCGACTGAATGCTTTTAGGGTCGATGTTTGGGGAAATGATCACATCTTCAAGGAGCACCAAACCCGTCGATCAGGGTCAAACACCCAGACGGTGGAGTACTTTAACCTCGGCAAACATCTCCCAGTAGTACAATCCTTTAGCGGGCTCGTACAGGATGCTTTGCTCTTAATCACTCAAGAGTATCGTGATGCAATGGTCATATTTAAAAGCAAAGGCTCTGGATACGAGAAGGGTGTCTGCATCTTGGGGCAACCTGGTATTGGTACGATGCTCAAATATGACCCAGCTCGAGCGAGGTTGCTAATCTGAATCATAGGGAAGTCCTATTTCATCGCATATGCTGTTATTGAACGGCTTCACGAGAGGCAGCCGGTCGCCGTGCAAGTCTCCTGGGGCAAACCAGACTCATACATACTCTTTTCCGAGGAGTCTGTCACTTTTCACACTGATGCAATTAGGCGCCCCCTGGAACAGCATGCGCCAGCTGTATGGGCGTTCTCGGACTCTGATGAGGACATTATGATTCCCACAATCGCTTTTAGGCACACTCCTGGCGTTCGAATTTTCCAGATGACATCCCCTGTCCTAGTGTGCTGGAAAGAGTGGACAAAGCAGTGTCAGGTTCAACCATATTACATGAACCTTTGGTCCACTGAAGAAATGGAGGATCTCGCGTACATTGCATCAGTTCGACCTCACCGCACAATCATTTTAACCAAACAGCATTAGCTTCATTCTCGAGTACGACCGTAACCAAGTCGGGCTCATCAAAACTCTTGCAGACGAATGGGGCCCCATTCCCCGCGTGTTACGATTATCCACGTCCAATCCTAATTACAAGATGGCATATGAACACACTCTCGACGGGGTTATCGAAGCTGCCATGGACAATCCGCAGGTTGTTATCAGGTCCATCCTGGGCTTGGATAATCCATCTAACCCTAGATCGTCAACAGTCTTTTTCATCAAACCTCTCGAGGAGGAGACCGCCATCTACCGCAGTGTTTTCACCGTGTTTGTCCCTACGCGCTGGATGATCAACAAGTTGGTCGTGGCACTTGATCGTCACCAAGTCGCAAAGAAAGTGGACTTCTTTCACACTCTTTGTGTCCAATCCACGACCCGTTCGGCAGCAGGATGCATTTTTGAACAGATCATCCACGAGTTCCTGGTCCGCACCAGATCCATCACCATCCAGTGGTACGACGGACAACCCTCTCAAAATCTCCAGCTTCCTTCCCTAGATACACATACCACAAACATTGACCTCAAAACCCCCCTGCCTTTCTACTGGCACCCTGGAAGCCTGGACGACCCTGGGATTGACGGAGCCATAGTCACCAATGACACTGTTTATGTTATCCAGTCTACAATCAGCCTTACGCACAGGACTCCTCAAACAGGCGTGGATAAGCTATGGGAGACTATGCCACAAGACAAGAAGGCGTTGCGGTGGAAATTGTTGTTTATTGGTCCCATTGAACACCAGACAGAGGAATCCTCGAAGTGTTTTGCCTGCTGTTTGCAGGTTGGTGGGGGGAGGTCTCACTTGCCAGTAGGGCGGGTCAGTATCTTCTCCCAAGCTCTTGGTTCCATGTCTGTGGGTTGTTCACCTCACCGTGAAGGTTTTTTTTTTGCTGATTATTTATTGTATGGACAAAGTGTTAAGGGGGATAGTGGAGACGTCTTGCTGCCTGATGTAAACATTACTTGTTCTCGTAAAGATCAGACCATCAAGCCCTCGGGATAATAGAATAGGTAAAAAAAAGCCACTCTGGATTCGAAGAACATAAATTGAGTAGTTGAGTACATGGTTATTCAAGAAATGGTCGAAATCGTGCATTTGGCGTCACACGATAACTAAGTAATGCCAATCGTGGTCATCATCGATCATTCCGACTCCAGCTCCAACTCGTAGCACGCTGGCATTGTTACCCTCAAGTGACAAGTACAAGATATCGAGGGACACAAAAGGATAGCTGGCCAAGATGGCAAGTTGATGTATACTGGCGTGTCGATTCAGTTGTCTGACGAAAGGGCTACACTCGCTGGCTATCCGATCTAGAGTGAGTGTTATGTCGACTCCGTGCTTCCACAGCTGTCTCACAGACCGTATCGTCCTTGTCGCATTCCATTTAGGGCGTGAGTGATCCCCTGTGAGTATCGGTTGTTGGATGGTGTGAGCGGGTCTGATCACATGTGAGCTAATTTGTGCGCAACATGTAATTAACACCCAGTCACAATCCTCCCTGTGAAATGGGACCCTGCCAACAATTTCAATGTTATGGGGCATGACGACACATGGCGAGATATGGACTACCTCTCGTATTTCGCATTTTTTCATCTGTGCTCACACAGATTATACAAAGAAGAGCCTCCCGTTGAGTCTGATATGGTCGGACCACATGTGCTGACATCTTAAATTACTCTGCACTTCGCACCACATCATATCATGTCACAACAGATAATATAATTCACCAGGTAGTACATGCAGGCAATGCTAGAATGGATGGATATGAATTAAAAACAGGCACTGGGAGCAAATACATTGGGAAGACAAGCACGAAAAAGCACAAGAGCAGGCAGCAGGCAATGCAGACAGCAATGAAAGCGATCTAGAAAAAAGAACATCAATGCAGACAGCAACGAAAGCGAGTGAGAAAAAGAAAAACACGGAACACCAATGCAAGTGATAAGAAGCTATGTGGCAGGATCAACAAGGCTCTGACTCAGACTAGTAGACTGTGCCTTTGAACGAGTCTTTGTTCCAGGCACCTTTTGCATCCTGGAGAGATGACAGTTAGTTAGTTAGACACGACACATACACGTACTCACCAATTCTGCAGCTTCCTTGTGTAAGCTTGTGAGTAGGTTAGGGAATGTAAAATACATAGTCTAGGATCCTCGCACTTACCTTCCTTTGTTTGTCACTAAGAGATGTATAGTATTCGTCAAACTCTTCCTTGGATCCACCACTGGTACCCTTGAGTGGAATCAACCAGTGGTGTGCACACAAATTTCTAGATGAAGATTCAGTGGCACCTTTGAGTACACCAGTCCACAATAGAGGACATACATACCTTCCATTCTGACCTGGACCAGGTCACATTTTTGTGGCCTTCTTTGGGGCAGTAGACAATCCTGGCTGTACAGATGTCGACTTGCTCTGCTTTGGGGCTTTTGATTTGCTTGGTTGTACAGTGGTGGAGGTGCTAGGCTCCGAAGTGGTCAGCATGCTAGGCTCTGAAGTTGCTGACATGCCAGGATTTGAAGTCACCAATGTGTCAGATGGGGTATTGTCCACCATGCTGGGGCTTGGCACTTTATCTATCAAGCCAGCTAAAGCACTGGATATCTCAGGAATTTCGAGATTCATTTCCAAGGTGACACATGAAAGAGAATCACTAACTATGGTGTGAGATACATATGAGAAAGTTGTTGTGAACTTACAATGAGTTATATGGTTGGAGCTCAGTAGTGTTGCCAGTGGTTCTGTTGGTGGGATCAGACAACAGATTGACATTGTTCTCAGCTGGAGCAGGAGCTGGTCCAGAGTCAGTGGACAATTCTGAGAGGCCAATAGGTGGTGAAGCTGGTGCCATGGAAGTTGGAGTTGGGAATAGAGAAGTTGAAGTCGTGGTCAGGAAAGGAGGCAACTCAGCAGATGAAGAGGATGACACAGAGCTAGGAGCTACTTGAACCACATCCACAACAGCCTTGGATTCTTTGAAGGTGGATGTTAGTCAAGTTGCTGTGATAAGCTGTTTCCTCACCCTCGATGAGCTATTTCTTTGCATAGATGGTAGGCTCGAACTCCTCATTCTTTTGCTTCCTTTTGCACCTTTTGCTCTTGGGAATCAAATTTCCATGTCCATCAAGATAATATTTGTGCCATGCTGAGTACGAGTCGCATGCCATCTGATCAAGTTTCCATCTGCCTTCTGCTAGCTTGAAAAGAGGATAATCCTTCTCAACATGTGCATGAAATATTGCATGGCCAGTGGCATCCAGTTCTCCCCAAACCTGTGGTGCTTGCTTCACAGCGATTAGTTCCATCCAACCAGTTCAAAGAGAGTTGTGAATATCCTCAACCCTTCTCTTGGATAAGATTGGCCTACCATCCTCCTCCTCAAGGTAGGCTACCTGACCTCGCTGAGCAACCTGTGCATCAGCTGTATCCATCCAGCAGGTATAGTTGTTGTAGCTCCAGAATTTGATTTGTGGGTTTAGTTCTTGGGTTGGATGAGATGGAAGGCTGGCATCGACAACAGGCCCTTTGCGGTCCAGAACCTCACTAGAAAAAGATATATTTAGACCGTATCCAAGCGAGAACCACCCACCAAAGTGTGTCACGTTCAGATGTCAGCTTGGCATTTTCAACCTCAAGGTGCCTGATTTGATCCTGCATGCCTTGAAACTCCCGCATATAGTCGAAATGCATAGAACCTGGATACCCTCCCTAGTAGTAGGGATCTGACATCTATCTTATGATCAGTTTGTCAGACACATGTACATACCATTGAAAATGTCTCCATAAAGGGTATCGGATTGATAGGCACCGGCAATCTGGATGGAACCAATGGTGATTCCATTTCCATTGATCTACCCGGCTGTGTCAGGACTTCCATTATGGGACCTGGTGAGGGTGAGGAAGACTCAGATAAAGAGATTGATTGTGAAAATGAGCGAGGTGGGACTTGCATGGTGGATGTAGAAGAGAGAGGAAAAGCTGGGTCTAGGGTATTCCAACAAAGAGGAGGAGGTATGTTTTTCAATATGTTTTTCACATCTTATCATAGAGAATCACGCAAGATAAGATATTTGTGAGCATGCATCAGACCAAATGTATGCAAACAGCCAACCCTTCCAGCATCCAACATCATCATAATGGCTCCCAGCGCTCTTGACAACAACTTTATCCAGATTGCTATTCCGTTAAAACATCCAGAAGACATGTACTTTGTCACTATTACCCCAGAATATCCAGGTCCTTTAGTAAGTCAATAACAACACTCTTGGAGCTACTGATGACCTTCATTCACAGAGCATAGAGATCGTCTCGTCTCGTGTTCATCTGAATGCTTCTACACTCTTCACAATCATCAAACAAGAAGCAGCAGTTCCGATTCCTGTAGAACTTCCGCTTGTTCCAATGAATAAGGGGAAAAAAACATGCCTATGCTAAGTATCCCAATTACCATCTCGTCTCGGGTGTACTCATCTATCCAATCATCCAAAGATCCTGATGATAGTATCACTGAATCCGAAGACAACTTTCCTCCTATCAAGATGGCTGCGGCAACCTCGTCAAACATGAACAAGGTACGTTTTCCACTAACGTGCAGCATGCATGCACTGTTGGTACTCATTTACAGGAAAATCAAGTCAGAAAGCAGTCAAACAAGTACGAGAAGCCGGTCATGACTCGCACCGCTCACAAGTAGTTGTTCTATGTACACCAGGCATGTTTATTGTATATGATACCTTCCGTAGATGAGTCAAAATGCTATTTGTATTCTGGATGAGAATACTTTATTCTATGTCTCTGTCCAAGTCATCATCATCATCATCGTGGATGTCCTCTCTAGTGATCATCGACCCTGTGCTTTCACAGCCAGCTCACACAGCATCAGCAAATGTTACAATCACTTTACGAGACTTTAAGGCACTTTGACAATTCTGTTAAGTAATTCTGTGAGCTAAAGCTGTCAAAGTCCGTAAAGCACTAAAGTGCTAGTCACACACTCGATTGAGTAAGCATGAGTAAGCAATTTTGGTGTGCTGAAAATTTCTCTCAAGTCCTCAGGCTCCAATGACACGATATGACGCTGTCCGATCCCAGTCCCACAGACCAAGCCAAGGCCACTCAGGACCAAGGCTACCAGCGTGAGCGCACAGAGCGCATTGCACGACCACCTAGATGAAGACGCCAAGCCAAGGAACCCACCATGACCATATCTGCTCGCTCTCGCCATTTGCACAGGCCACCCTCACTCGCCTGCACACACCCTCCCACACACCCTCCCCACCTCACTTGCTGTCATGACCACCACCACGACGCCACGATGGCATCAGGGACACCACCGTGACCACGACAACACCAGCCCTGGACACTGCAATGGAATCGGTGCTGGCACGATGGTGATGTGGCCACCACCACCACAACGCCGCGATGGGATTAGCAACACTCTCCTGCTTGGACTGGCATGTATTCCAAGCACGAACACCCGTCTCCTGCCCCAACTGTGCTGTCTCGAGCACAACTGCGTGCCTCTCACCCCAACCAGCTCATCTCTCACCCCAACCATGCTGTTTCGAGTGCAAAAAAAAAGATAAGTCCTCACCACCCCCTCGTCTACCCCCAGTCTTACCATCCCACTCCCAGTGCCACCTCCTGTTACACGAGTGCGCGAGCATGCGTGCCCTTTGTCCCCTTTGTGTCGTCTTGCTGTAGTGTGGCCACCACAACACTGTGATGGCAAACCCCGCTGTGATGGTGTCGGCAACACCACCACCATCACCACGACACTGCAATGGTGTCGGCCATACCACTGTGACAATGGTGCCAAGTTGATGGCAATGACGACGACACCGACACCGATGCTGCATCAACAACAACAACATCGTCGACAACAGACGCGCTGGTGCCCTGCCCAATCCCGACCATCCTGGTTCCACCCTTCTCGAGCATATCCTGTATCCCCCATCTTGTTCTAAATTTTGCAATAAATATTGTTTTTGATTTTCATTCCAGTTGGTCAAGCTGTAAAGCAGTACTGGCAGACTAAGTAGCAGTTGAGCTTCGAAAGTGTGAAAGTGGCCATAAAGTGACCATAAAGCAACTTTAAAGCAACGAGATCTACTTTGAAAGTAGTCATTTACTTTACATGTATGACTACGAAAGTGCCGTAAAAGTTCCCACAAAGTCCCATAAAGTAATTGTACGATTTCCTGATGCACCGTATCGACCTTTTCGCGTCCGTCTAGGGTGAGTGACCATCGACTCCGTGTTTGCTCCACAGACCATATCATCCTTACCGCATCAGCATCTACCGAGTGAGCGATCGTCGATTCCATCCTCCCACAGCCGTCTCACAGACCTTATCGTCCTGGTCACATCCAATCTAGAATGCGAGAGTCATTGTCCATTTCGTGCTTTCACACCTCTCTCAGAGATCGTATCATCATTGTCGCATTCCGTCTAGCCTGTGAGCGATCGCCGACTCCGCGCTTTCACGGTCGGCTCAGACCATATAATTACTGTCCTTGTAGCACCCCATCTAGGCAGTGAGTGATCATCGACTGCGTGCTTTCACAGTTGTCTCATACGTCGCAACCTACATGTTGATTACACGACGGGAAAATGAAATTAAGAGCATACAGCTGCTTTTGATGCACTTCGAGCCAAAAATGCTGCCGAGGTCGCTGCTCTTCAGGGAGACGAGATTAACACTCGGGACGTACGAGCAGATGACTTGATACTTGAAACGGAACTGGGGTTTGTTGTCTAACCATCATAAACGACATCACCGAACCAGGACGAACAAGACCCCAGATAGGTCGACGTAATTGGTAGGATTGTCAGTCCTTCAAGTTGTCCGTATGGGTTCACGGAATCGAACCGAGTACGGAAATCCTTACCTCGTGATGGCTGTGTACCCGATCAACGAACCAAGGAGGGTGGTACTCGACGTCGAGGTACGGCGCGGTAGGGTACTTTTTGTATTGGTTGATCGACAAGCGACTCGCTCTCCCATCAAGAAATTGAGGGCCGTTAGCCGAGCATCAATCGAGGCTGTCCACAAGGCTTTTCCTCGAAAAGTTTTGCGGAGAGTCCGATCGTCTAATATATGATCATTTGAAAGCAGGTCAACCGTGCTTTAGAGAAGCACGACCATCGCCGGGGATGACTCCCTTATGCAACATGCGATGGTGGGACTTTGGTCACTCTACGATGAAACGACCGCCTGAACAACGAGTCGAAATAATTCAGTAGTTGGGCAGATGTTTTGAAGCCTCTGGTACCGTGCGATTTCCACAGAGTTGTGAAAAAAAAAGGTCTTTGTTTCATGCAATCTGCATATACAATCGTAACGCGAGGGCAGAACATACAGAACAGAAAGACAGATGGAGAAAGGGAGAAATAGCGTCTTCACCGGTTCTATAGGGGAAAAAAAAGTCGCGCATTGCGTGAGGCCGAGACAAAAAAAGGTTAAACAACGCCGAACGAAAACCATACCTTGACGAACCCGATCGCAGCCGATTTTTCACGGAAACATTGACGACAGAGGTCGAGGCCGTATTTACGAATGAGACCTGCCTGATGCGAGCAGAGGCGGCTGTATGGTAGACACAGAACGTCGGACGTCGTGTCGGTGGTGGTGGGGAATACCGTCGATCAACGACAGGCGAGAATAAGCGAATAACATGGCACGATTCACGAATCAGCCGATGCGAGAAGAGAGAGAGATGGAACGGAATGAACGGTGTACGCACCACTGACGACTACCCTTTCCAAACTTGCGGGGACGAGAGAACCACACGGCGTCGTGCGTCATCTTTTTAATTTAGTCTTTTGTTGGAGGTACTTTCTGTGCGATGTGTGTACATCGTATGAATACATCGAACGGCGTTCATGGGACATACCTTGCAACGTCGAGGCGTGAAGTGGCCTTGTCAAACGCAGCATGAGCAACGAGTATGAAATGTCCGCATCGGGAAGAACTGTATAGGTGGCTGAAACAAAGTTTGTACAACCCCTCCGTGGTAGAAACCCCTAAATAATTTTGTCGTTACGACGCGTAAAATTAGAACAAGGATATGACGATCGATATACACGAATATGAATACAACGTAACTCAAGACAATAACTAGCACAATAACGACCAAGATTCGACAGCACAATTAGAGATCGTCCGTCTAATTCCAACCAACGTCCGCGCCTAGAACATAATCGAATGATAATAAGGAAAAAGAAAAGCGGACGAACCAGCCCACCGTGTCTTTCTTGTTCTCAGCGTACCTGAAAACGAATCCAAGCCGGTTTTTCACCACCACCACACCACACCCCGATCCGGTTGAGGGACAGCCCAAGGCGAGGTAGTCGGTCGTGAACCCGGATCCGCGGATGGAGGATGAGGAAGAGGGGGGAGGAGTTTGATTATATCGGGGCGTATGGTGGGGAGGGTGCGGTGCGGGGAGGTATGTGAGCGATTTGGAGAGTCACTGATGAAGATGTGACAGGCACTGCAGGCACCGCTGGCGGCGATCCCGATCAGGTCATCAGTGCCTTTCAGGTGATTCGACCCCACCCCACTCTCGTCGAAAGCGGTCGTATGTACTGTACATAGGGCTTTCGTCAACGAGTGTTCATGGACGGGTGCGACCATCAAATGTTTTGCAAACTTGAGAGTCGCCTGAAATATTCAATAGCAGTTACAGACATCAAGTATAAGCAAAGCAATGTAAAGCAAGACAGAGCAAGACAGCGAACGAAGATACAAAACTAGGCACCAAGATGTATATAAAGAATGCGTTGATCAAATGGAATATTCACCACTGTTTTCATCGTCTCGTGTAGTGCGAACGCTGCACGGGTATGATCCAGACGACCACACTCGTCCTTCATCTTGTCGTAGAACATCGAGGTGATCTTGTTCGTCGCACCGTCGTCCACCGCCCACATCGTCCCGATAATAGAACGGAACCCGGCGAATTGCATCGCTGACGCGAGATGAATCACCTCGTCTGGACTTTCCTCGTCTCCAACAGTTGTATGACAGGCGGAGAGATACGTAAACTGGGGGTTCTGTAGTTCACGCCGAATGATGCGCTCGATCGTGAAATGTCCGTCGTGAAGAGCGAATGCGGAATCGAACGGCTGTTTCCGATTTGGGAGGCCATGACATGCAAAGTGCACCCAGTCGTTCTCGCTGAGTGCTTGGGTGACACGGGCGATGCAGGATTCCGGACCCTCTATGCGCGTGAATGTGGCGAGGCCATCAACGCGCTGACCAATGTTGGACAGCTCGGCGCCCACAGATAAGAGTTCACTCTCGCCGATGGCTGTCGCTTGGCCGATGGCAACGAAGTGCTTCCCTTCAGTTAGTGCAGGATTCGATGGACCGGGCCGTCTGGCGCGAATGAGGGCACTGAGGGTGGGAGTGTAAGAGGAGATGTAGAGATCAGCAAAATTCAGTTGACCCTTCCTATACGGACCCGCGGCGTGCAGAGGCAGAAGACAGAACTCGGCGGTGGGGCACCACCAGATGCGTGATTGAGATGGATGTATTGTCTGCAGGAAGTCGACAATCGGGGAAACAACCTGGTCCCAGAGGTTCCGTAGGATCATGCCGAGATCTCTGGTCACGTTCATCGACTTTGCGCGCACAGTCAAGGTACCGAGCTTTGATGATAGTTCTCGAACACGCTCCTTTGTGATTGACAATGAGATGTGAACGGGATCCTGGTCGACTAAGACAATGAGAGCATCACAGCCATACTTGCTCGCATTCACAATGATGACAGGGCCATCACGAGCTGCCTGTTGGAGATCGGAGAAGAGCGAGGGGAGAAGGAAACGTGAGAGATCGGGCAACTCGCGGATACGGGTCACGACTTTTTCCAATTCAACGTTGAGATTGCACACCCGATCATGCTGATCAGCACCAGGTGAATCGAGGGCATTTCGAATGAGCAAGGTCAGCCGCGTGAACTCGGCTGCCAACTTGTTTCCTGCCGGGCCAGATGCAATGACATCATCAAGCGGGGAACGGAGACGAGTAAGCTGGCTCCAAAAGACAGCCCGGCCTTGTTCTAGAAGCTCAACCGCATTGGTGGGAGAGTGGTTACGAAGACAAGCTGAGAACGCGTCCACTGCAAGCGACGACGTGAGGCCTTTGAGGACAGTGAGATGTTGAGGTAAAGATGGGAGAGTGGCGAGATGATGCATAAGTAGTTGAAGAGACGTGTTGTATGCTAGAAGTGTCGTGGGATGCTGGAAATCTTCAGCTGCACGAATCCATGCTCTAGCAGCAGACAGATCGGTGGAAGACACCATTGGAGACACATGTGTCAGTGTAGCATAGAGACTGAATAGTTCCTCTTTGTCCTTTAACTGACTTGACTGTGTGAACCGGGTACGGAGATAGCATGCAAGGTTTTCTAATGGTGTTGAGCGATCCGGGTGACCCGGTGGGCGAAGCGCCAGTGCATCTCGGACGAGGACAATGGCCTCATTGAGATCCTCCATTGTGCCGAGCTTGTTGTACCGAGTGGAGAAAGCAACCGCAAGGCTATTCAAAGACATTGAGCGTTCCGGGTGCCCTGGTGGACAAAGCACCAGTGCATCTCGGCCGATGACAATGGCTTCATTGAAATCCTCCGTTGCTCCGAGCTGCTTGTAGCGAATGGAGAGATGCTCAGCGAGGTTGATCAAAGACATTGAGCGATCTGGGTGCCCTGGTGGACAAAGCGCTAGTGTGGCTCGGTCGAGGATAATGGCCTCGTTGAGATCCTCTATTGCTCCAAGCTGCTTGTACTGAGTGGCGAGATCAACTGCGAGGTTGTTCAAAGACATGGAGTGATTCGGGTGCCCCGGTGGACGAAGCGCGAGTGCGTTTCGGTCGAGGATAGTGGCCTCGTTGAGATCCTCCATTGCTCCGAGCTGGTCATAGCGAGTGGAGAGATGAAGTGCCAGGTTGTTCAAAGACATTGAGCGATCTGGGTGCCCTGGGGGACGAAGCGCGAGTGCATCTCTGTCGAGGACAATAGCCTCGTTGATATCTTCCATTGCTCCGAGCTGGTCGTAGCGAGTGGAGAGACGAAGTGCCAGGTTGCTCAAAGACATTGAGCGATCTGGGTGCCCTGGGGGACGAAGCGCAAGTGCATCTCGGTCGAGGACAATGGCCTCGTTGATATCCTCCATCGCTCCGAGCTGGTCGTACCGAGCCCAGAGATGAACTGCGAGGTTGTTGAAAGACATTGGGCGATCTGGATGCCCCGGTGGACGAAGCGCGAGTGCGTCTCGGCCGAGCACAATGGCCTCGTTGATATCCTCCATTGCTCCGAGCTGGTTGTACCGAGTCCAGAGATGAACTGCGAGGTTGTTGAAAGACATTGAGCAATCTGGGTGTCCTGAGGGACGAAGCGCGAGTGCATCTCTGTCGAGGACAATGGCCTCGTTGAGATCCTCCATTGCTCCGAGCTGCTTGTACCGAGTCCAGAGATGAAGTGCGAGGTTGTTCAAAGACATTGGGCGATCCGGGTGCCCCGGTGGACGAAGCGCGAGTGCGTCTCGGCTGAGCACAATGGCCTCTTTGAGATCCTCCATTGCTCCGAGCTGGTTGTACTGAGTGGAGAGATGAAGTGCGAGGTTGTCCAAAGACATTGAGCGATCTGGGTGCCCCGGTGGACGAAGCGCCAGTGCGTCTCGGCCGAGGACAATGCCTTCAGTTAGATCCTCCATTGCTCCGAGCCGCTTGTACCGAGTGGAAAGATCAACGGCGAGGTTGTCCAAAGAAATGCTCCGATCCGGGTGCCCCGCTGGGCGAAGTTCCAGTGCTTCCCGGTCGACGACAATGGCCTCCTCGAAGTCCATCATCGCCCCGCGCTGGTTGTAACGATCACGGAGATGAATTGCCAGCAAAGTCAGGGAGACAGATCGCTTGGGATGGCCGGGCGTGCAGAGTTCCAGTGCTTCGCGATCAATGACGATCGCCTCGTCGATGTCATTAGTGCCACCCCCTTGCTGAAAATTGGCGATAAGGGATTTCGCCCGTGAATGCAACTGTTCAACTGGTAGGTACATCATGTCACTGCTCTCCGCGCCGACAGAAAGGGACAAGTACCTTTCGAATCCATGCGGGCTGACCGAACTTGATTCTATACGGACGGTGGTTGGGAAAACACTGCGATATTGTGCGAGCGGGCCACGATCGAAAAGTGACGATTGATGTAAACAAATATGCATACAACGTTACTCAAGACAATATTCGGGACAGGTTTTCACACCATTAATTCGTGGGAATGACGGGGTTTCGCTTTCCGTAGAAGTGAAGAGGTCCGCGAATTTCGATGGCTACTGCAAGGCTGCCGGAAGTAGTCTGGTGACTCGACTGTTCTACAAGGCAACCCATGCTTCGTAGAACAGTCTGATTACCAGAATAGGTCGAAGGGTGAATGTGAGCGGTAAACACGCAAGCTAGAGAGTTAGTGTAGACTGCGAAATGGTGTGGGCGAAGCCCCGAAGCGCTGTCTTAACCGCCAGAGTGAGCTGCGATCCAGGGAAGAAGGAGCCTGCAACGCGTGCAGCGAAGCTCTACCCATACTGAAGGACTCAGAGGAGGCTACTAACGATGTCATTCACCCTGGAGAATTTGTATATGGCAAAGTTTGAGGGAGTTGCTATACGTGTATAGAAGGGACCAGTGGACACGAGCAGGGAAATACGCGTATGGAGCAATACCAGTGGACGCTCGGGTGTCTGGAAGGATTCCAGTGGACACTCGAAGAAAATTGTGCGTATGGAAAGGACCAGTGGACGCAATGAGGACTCGGAGTCAACTTGAAGCAGGAGCAACGCGAAAACGGGACAACGCAGGAGCTAGGATGCTCCGAGTTCTCAGCTGAAAGCTGCAGCTGTGCAGCGAGCGGCGAAAAGCAAAGAGTCGCACCGCTTTTGCACCGCTTCGCTTACTCATGCGCGGATTACTTATAGTCTCGAGACGTTTTGGGTAAGCGCTCTCTAGTGTCGGGATCTTTTCTGCGAACGTCTGGAGACATTCAAGTATACCCATGAACGACCACTTGCCGCCCTCTAAATTGGCAGAACCCGATCCCTCGGAGACCGACCAAAGACTGAGCCCTCTTCGGGCAAGCCTTCGCTTGTACCCGCCCACGCGACTTTTCCCTCCCTGAAGACCTTGAATTTGAACATGCGTTTCTACACTGACATTCGTCACTACTATGTTCGGGCAGTGTACAAGGCACAAATCAAGGAGAGACGATTTGACGATGGCGAGCAGCGCTAGGTCACCTCGCATCCTTGTGCCCTCCCGGACTATAGGGATGCGGATACCAGTTCTGCGCAGTCGCTCTGAGAGGGTATACGGGTATACGACGAGATCAAACACTTGTTTGGATTCTTGGGAAGGAACCCATGCCACATCGGATACGTTGTGGAATGCGCACTATGTACCTAAGCCTGATGCGTTCATCTACGGGGACGCATTGCACTGCACAGGGAGTAAGTATAAGATATAGATATGCCAGTTTAATCCCTCTCATTGGCGTTGCCTTCTGGCCGGTCGTTCACCAGCATGCTACCCCCTGAGGAAGTCTTTGCCCCTGCATCCTCCGACGTCGATGCGTACAGACCAAGGAGAGGAAAATGAAAGAGATGCGAGATGCATCGGACGTGGCCGTGGACAGGTACGCTCATGCTAAAACGAGCAAGGACCCCGCAACGCGAAGCAGACAAAGGGGGCTGTACTCGACAGCCATATGAAATCCGGAAAAGCATCACCGTGGTCGGCGACGCAGAGAACGAGTGAATCGTAGAGAAGGGTGAAATGATGAATTGCATTGTGTGTGAGTAGCTTTTCGATCAATGCCCTCGTGTATCCTCATCCTCAGCTTAGCCTTATTCATCAGGTCTTAGGTTAAGAAACCACGAGCATAACTCGAACGCCGTACCGATTCTCATATTAATTTCAGGTCAGACGGGAATATGTCACGATCATCGGACGATGGGTAACGTCTCGGTTCACATTCTACACGAACACATTCTCCGGTCACAGCTCCGAAAATCAAAGGGCAACGTCTTATCGTCTCGACAAACGCCTGTAGACGATTCAAAGTTTCCTCTCGTGGTGTTTCGGAAGAGTTCCTCCAACAAGGCAAGGTCATAAGTGCCTTTCAGGTGATTGGACCCCACCCCACTCTAGTCGAAAGCGGTCGTATGTTCATAGGGCTTTCGTCAACGACTGTTCATGGACGGGCGCGACCATCTAATATTTTACAAACTTGAAAGTCGCCTGAAATATTTGATAGCAGTTGTGGAAAACGAGTATAAGCAAAGCAATGTAAAGCAAGACGCGAGCGAACGAGGATATAAAACTAGGCACCGAGATGTATATAAAGAATGCGTTGATCAAATGGAATATCCACCACTGTTTGCATCGTCTCGTGTAGTGCGAACGCTGCACGGGTATGATCCAGACGACCACACTCGTCTTTCATCTTGTCGTAGAACATCGAGGTGATCTTGTTCGTCGCACCATCGTCCACCGCCCACATCGTCCCAATCACAGAACGAAACCCAGCGAACTGCATCGCCGACGCGAGATGAATCACCTCGTCCGGGCTCTCTTCGTCTCCAACGGTCGTATGACAGGCAGAGAGGTACGCAAACTGGGGGTTCTCTAGCTCACACCGGATGATGCGCTCGATCGTGAAGTGTCCGTCGCGGAGAGCGAATGCGGACTCGAACGGCTGTTCCCGATTGGGGAGACCGTGACACGCAAGATGAACCCATTGGTTCTTCCTAAGCTCTTCAGAGACCCGGGAGATGTTGGATTCGGGACCCTCGATGCGGGTGAACATCGCGAGACCATCCATGCGCTGACCAATGGTGGCCAGTTCGGTGCTGACCGAAGGAAGTACACTCTCGCCGATGGCTGTCGCTTGGCCGATGGCAACAAAGTGCTTCCCTTCAGTTAGTGTAGGATTCGATGGACCGGGCCGTCTGGCGCGAATGAGGGCACTGAGGGTGGGGGTGTAAGAGGAGATGTAGAGGTCGGCGAGATTCTGTTGGCCCTTCCTAAATGGACCGGCAGCGTGCAAGGGCAGAAGAGAGAACTCGGCTGTGGGGCACCACCAGATGCGAGATTGGCGAGGGTGTGTTGTCAGGAGAAAGTCGACGATGTGGGAAACAACATCATCCCAGAGCCCTCGCAAGAGTATGCAAAGATCTCTCGTCACGTTCATCGACTGTGTGCACACAGTCAAGGTGCTGAGCTTTGAGGATAGTTCGCGAACACGTTCCTTTGTGATTGACAATGGGATGTGAACGGGATCCTGGTCGACCAAGACAACGAGAGCATCACAGCCATACTTGCTCGCATTCACAATGATGACAGGGCCATCATGAGCTGCCTGTTGGAGATCGGAGAAGAGCGAGGGGAGAAGGAAATGTGAGAGATCGGGCAACTCGCGGATACCGATCACGACTTTTTCCAATTTAACGTTGAGATTGCACACCCGATCATGCTGATCAATACCAGGTGAATCGAGGGCATTGCGAATGAGGAAGGTCAGCCGCGTGAACTCGGTTGCCAACTTCTTTCCTGCTAGGCCAGATGCAATGACATCATCAAGCGGGGAACGGAGGCGGGTGAGCTGGCTCCAAAAGACACCCCGACCTTGTTCTAGAAGCTCTACCGCATTGGTGGGAGAGTGGTTACGAAGACAAGCTGAGAACGCGTCCACTGCAAGCGACGACGTAAGGCTCTTAAGGACAGTGAGATGCTGAGGTAAAGATGGGAGAGTGGCGAGATGATGAATAAGTAGTTGAAGAGACGTGTGGTATGCTAGAAGTGTCGTGGGATGCTGGAAATCTTCAGCTGCACGAATCCATGCTCTAGCGGCAGACAAATCGGTGGACGACACCATTGGGGTCACATGTGCCAGCATAGCGTAGAGACTGAATAGTTCCTCCTTGTCCTTTAACTGACTTGACTGTGTGAACCGGGTACGGAGATAAGATGCAAGGTTTTCCAATGATATTGAGCGATGCGGGTGACCCGGTGGGCGAAGCGCCAGTGCGTCTCGGACGAGGACAATGGCCTCGTTGAGATCCTCGATTGCCCCAAGCTGGTTGTACCGAGTGGAGAAAGCAACTGCAAGGTCGCTCAAAGACATTGAGCGACCTGGGTGCCCTAGTGGACGAAGCGCCAATGCATCTCGGCCAACAACAATGGCCTCATTGAAATCTTCCATTGCTCCAAGCTGCTTGTACCGAGTGGAGAGATCAATTGAGAGGTTGTTCAAAGTCATCGTGCGATCTGGGTGCCCTGGAGGACGAAGCGCCAATGCATCTCGGCCAACGACAATGGCCTCATTGAGATCCTCCATTGCTCCGAGCTGGTTGTACCGAGTGGAGAGGTGAAATGCGAGGTTGTTCAAAGACATTGAGCGATTTGGGTGCCCCAGTGGACGAAGCGCGAGTGCGTCTCGGTTGAGGACAATGGCCGTGTTGAGATCTTCCATTGCTCCGAGCCGGTTGTAGCGAGCGGAGAGATGATATGCGAGGTTGTTCAAAGACATTGAGCGATCTGGGTGCCCCGGTGGACGAAGCGCCAGTGCGTCTCGGTCGAGGACAATGGCCTCATTGAGATCCTCCATTGCTCCGAGCTGGTTGTAGCGAGTGGAGAGATGAAGTGCGAGGTTGTTCAAAGACAGTGAGCGAAACAGGTGCCTCGGTGGACAAAGTGCCAGTGCGTCTCGGTCGAGGACAATGGCCTCGTTGAGATCCCCCATTTCTCCGAGCTGGTTGTACCGAGTGCAGAGATGAAGTGCGAGATTGATCAAAGACGATGAGCGATTTGGGTGCCCCGGTGGACGAAGCGCCAGTGCGTCTCGGTCGAGGACAATGGCCTCATTCAGATCGTCCATTGCTCCGAGCTGGTTGTACCGAGTGGAGAGATGATATGCGAGGTTGTTCAAAGACATTGAGCGATCTGGGTGCCTCGGTGGACGAAGCGCCAGTGCGTCTCGGTCAAGGACAATGGACTCGTTGAGATCCTCCATTGCTCCGAGCTGGTTGTACCGAGTGCAGAGATGAACTGCGAGGTTGTGCAAAGACATTGAGCGATCTGGGTGCCCCGGTGGACGAAACGCCAGTGCATCTCGGCCGAGGACAATGGCCTCATTGAGATCTTCCATTGCCCCGAGCTGCTTGTACCGAGTGGTGAGATCAACTGCGAGGTTGTCCAAAGAAATACTTCGATCCGGGTGCCCCGCTGGGCGAAGTTCCAGTGCTTCCCGGTCGACAACAATAGCCTCCTCGAAATCCATCATCGCCCCAAGCTGCTTGTAACGATCACGGAGATGAATTCCAAGCAAAGTCAAGGAGACAGATCGCTTGGGGTGGCCAGGTGGGCAAAGTTCCAGTGCTTCGCGATCAAGGACGATCGCCTCGTTGATGTAATTAGTCCCACCCCCTTGCTGAAAATTGGCGACAAGAGATTTCGCCCGTGAATGCAGCTGTTCAACTGGTAGGCACATCATTTCACTGCTCTCCGCGCAGACAGAAAGAGACAAGTACCTTTTGAATCCATGCGAGCTGACTGAACTTGATTCGATACGGTGGTTCGGAAAACGCTGGGATATTGTGTGAGCGGGCCAGGATGAAGAAGGCGCCGATGCACAGGTTGTACTCCACGGTGTTCACCGAAATACCACAAAGGACTCTTTGTTGGGTGGGCATGAAACCACCTCTCGAAAGTCGCCTGCCGTGCACCCTCGCAATGTTGAAACCTTATCGCCCTTTCTTCGAAATCGAATACTGCAAAATCTTTAGATATGACAGCCGCTCGTTCCCAGTGCAAAGCTGGTCAATGCGCAACCCCATCCTCGGCTCCATTCCTAGGGTCTACCACGAGGAGTGCCTTACGTGGGTAATCTGCGGTTTATCACCCACGGGTGGGGTCACGATCCGGTGTTCGTGGGTTACGGTGGGTACGGGTACAAGGGTGATGATCGTTAGGTACAACAGGTGTGATGACTACGTCTACCTGCGTATACCCGTGGGTAGAAGTTAGTGAACAGCAACCGTGAGATCCCTCGACTGACCAGCCTATTACAACCACTACCCATTGACGCAGATTGAAAGTCTTGACCACCCTTCGCAATCCCGCTGCTCAAATACCATAGTTAAGACACCCCCTCACCCGGTACTCTTTCCGTGCGATATATGTATGCCGATTGCGCCAACGAAGGGCTGCTTCGCCCAAAAGGAACTCAATATCGTCTACTCGCATGACATCCTTGGTGAACCAGGCTCGCTGGAATTGCCTGCTGCCCGACTGTTGGAGGATGTCGATCGTCAACCGACCGAGCATGGAAAAGAAGAGTGCACGCTCGAGGAACTGCGTTTCGTTCCTGTGGATTATCTATGCGTCTCTATCATCCTTCCAAGAGGCGCTGTTCCCAGTACACCGCAAGGAGACGTGGCTGGCGCTCTGAACCGGCTAGTCGTCTGAGCGATGGATGGGGTGGTGGTGCACACGCGCCTCCTCCGGATCGTGGTGGACAATGTGGTGGCGAATTCCTTCCAGGAGCGCGCTCCCGCGCACGATCGAAATCACGGTCCCTCCCTGCAGAATCACCAGATCTTCCCCCACGACCAACGTCCAATACCCGGAGGCGACAGGTTAGAATGACCTCGCCAAATGCCCGGTTGGGCGGGGTGGTCGAGGCGGGAGACAGTCACCCTCGTATTCACGACCTGGAAGCCCATGGCCACCGACTCGACGCAGAGCTTCACGCCATGATTGATGTTTAAGAAATCTGTGTATTATCTTTGACCCTACAGGAATATCGATTGGGAATGCAATATTTTGCCTGGTCATGCGGTGCGATCAAACGTGTTGGATTCGTTCAAGAATGTCGACATGAGCGCGAACATGAACAAGGCTCGTGAACCAACAATGCATACGACAATCGATATACACGAATATGAATACAACGTCATTCAAGAAATAACTAGCACAATCGCGACCAACATTCGATAGCACAATTACAGATCGTCCGTCCAATTCCAGTCAACGTCCGCGCGTAGACATAATCGAATGACAATAAGGAAAAAAGCAAGCAGACGAACCAACCCACCACGTGGGTCTTGTTTCTCAGCATACCTGAAAGCAAATCCAAGCCAGTTTCACGGTTTACCTTCACCTTCACCACACCCATCTTCATGAATGCCTCTCCAAATCGCTCACATACCTCCCCGCACCATACCCTGCACTCTCCTCACCATACGCCCCGATATAATCAAACTCCTCACCCACTCCCTCCCCTTCCTCATCCGACATCCGCGGATCCGGGTTCACGACCGACAACCTCGCCCTAGGCAGTCCCCCAACCACCGGCGGTGATCCCGATCCTGCCTGTGGCTGTCGTAACGCCGAAAACGAAGGCGAAGGCGACACAGACGGCTTTCGCAACGTCAACGGACTCGTATCCGCGGGTCCCGACTCAGTCCCACTCGGAGTCCGCACCTGTTGTCTCCGAAACGCAGCTGCCGAGATCGTCCGTGGTCCACCGCTTGGACTCGCACCGCCATTCAAAGACGACGTGGAGCTTGCCATGAGAGGTGACGAAAACGGCGGTGTCGGTCGCGGATATTCGGATGGTGGGGAACGGTACATGGGGGATGTCGGTCTGGGTGCTGTCGGTGCAGCCGCACCACCACCGACAGGGGTAGGCGTGGGAACTCGTCCAGGAACGCTCTCGCTAGATGCATGACGGTTCCCTGGGGGTGGTCGCGCCTCCAGAATCGGCAACGTCCCACTCCTACCTCGATTCGCAAACGGTGGATTGGGGGGCAGGATCGGGGACGATGGGACAGAGCTATACGGTACTGTGCCCAACGAAGGAGGCGATAGAGGGGGCGACACACGTAGATGCGGCGCAGCAGCTTGACTCTGCGCAGACAACGCCGACCCATACCCCGGCGGTGGCCCCCTCGGCGTCGCATACCCACTCGACGTCGATGGCGGTGCAACGGCACTAAACTCCAACGCGTCCATTGCGCGCGAAACTTCCCGTGCCGCAGCCGCATTGTGCGCCCGTTCGTCTGCCGATTCGTCTGTCCGTATCTCGTCGTCTTCCTGGGCACCCATCCCGGTGCTGTACCGACTCTGTCGCTCGTGTGCAGCAGTGTGGTGGATATCGACCGTATCTGCATCTGGATCCACAGACGGGGGTGGAACACGTGGTATTCGCCATTGACTCCCTGCGCGTGACAACGACGTGGCGTTGGACGCCGCACCCGTCGACACCGATCTTCGAATAGGCGTCGTGCCTTGCTCGTTGTAGATCGTCGCAGTCGCATCAACACTTGCCTCTCCACCACTCTCCGAGAACGACGTGTCTTCCTCGTGATGCTTACCATCCCCTCCTTCCTCTCCCCAAGACCCACTGTCACGATCGTAAGCTAAACCGTCCTCCTCTTCCCCATCCCGTTCCGAGGAAGAAATAAGTCGCTGTGAAGGCACACGCGCGCTCGACGATGCCGGACGATCAGAATGAGCACCATCCTCACCCTGACCCATTCTATCATCCCAAGCCCTAATGGCAGCCGGCGCCGCACCCGGTGGAAGATTTGGCGGTGACGTACTCCGTCGTGTCGCTCTTCTGGGCTGCTGTCCCTCCCCTTCCTCAGTGAGCGGAGGTGAGCCCACGTGTCCGTTTGTCACTGGGGCATGCAATTCACTCTGCGCAGATCGTCCCATGTCGCCAGCGATGGGTTCGTATTTTGGCACGGGCTCGTCTGGGGCGGGGAGTCCGAGTCGTGTGGCTTCCTCAAGGGAAAATCCACGATGGGATTGGGAGAGGGCATCGGCGATGGATGCCATCAACGATTGGTTCTCCTCGGACCGTGCTACCCCGCCGTCACACGGCGCGGAGAGCGAGAGCGGCTGTGCGGGACCCACCGATGACGACGCCGGGAGGGGATCATGTTCCCTGTTCGTAGGCAGCGACGAAAACTGGGGGGCAGCGTGCGCTGATGGCGCGTGTACCCCGAGCTCGTCGACCGAAACACGCCTATTCTGTAATATCATGGATACGTCAGCATGCATATTCCTCGACATGTGTTGCATGACGGCAGCATAGATAGATGCCGGCCTCCAGGCAACAGCAAGGCGACATAGACATGAGACATACCGCAGGTGGAGGGCCCGGTGGTGGGTTGTACGTGCCCACGCCCAACGTGAGTTCACTGCCCAACGAAGGAGTGGGAAGGAAGGGTGACTGGACGGGAGGCTCTTGAGAGGTCGAAGGTAGGGGTTGAGAGATGGGTGGTGCGGAAGTGGAGATGCGTCCGGAGGGGAGACCGGAAAAGGTGACCTGCGAGACCGCACGTTGTGCCTCAACAACGAGGTCGCCTACACGATCATGTGCGTTATAGTACGCACGCGGAAGGCCAGGTTGTGTGACGTCCTCGGGGATGGACTGTGTAGCAGGACAAAGGGGCAAGGTCAGGGGTATGTGGACATACGATAGATCCTAGCTTGCCTGTATGATCTGTCTGCCAATGTCACCCACAATCTAAGACGTGACTGCTCAGGGAGAGAGAGAGATAGAACAAGGAGAGATGCACGCACCACGCCCTTTTCGCAACATTCGACGAGACCACCAAACTTGAACCCCATCCAATCCTTTGTACACTTGCGCTTATAATCTCCCAATTCTGCTTCCTCACGGACGATCTGCCCATCCATGACCTGCATTTCTTCGCGCAGCTTGTTGAGGATATCCGTTTGTACGCCGAGGTTCTTGTGTTCGGGACTCATCTTGTGTAGCTTCTTCTCGGCAGCCTCGGCGGATGCACCAACCCGCCGACGACGACGACGGAGTTCATCGAGGGCCTCTTCACGGGTCCGTACAGATTTCATGCTGTCCCGCACGGTGTGGTGGAGAGACGAATAGGTCGAGAGGGCTGTTGCAAAGAGCGCGAATATCGTGGACGACGCGGTGAGGATATCCTGCGAGACAGTCATCAAGCGCCTCCCCCTTTCCATGCATGAAGGTAGAACGTACACCAAGATCGTCCCCCTCCCCTTGACCCCAGATCCGAAGCGCATCCCCCGCCTTGGCAAGATCCACTCTCAGCTTCTGCAACCTGAATTCACAAGGAAACGAAACAAAAACGACGTCGACGTCAACAAAGGCAAGCTGGAGGTGAGCACACGACTCGACGCACGACGCGAGGACCGTCTTTTCAGCGGTAATGAGGTCTTGAAGCGGCCGGAGGTCGGAGTTACCTGCGAGTGCAGGTATAGTGGTGTTGTGCGCGATCTTGGTCGCCGCCGACTTGAACATGGTTATCGTTCAAAAGAGGCCAGGGACCCCTTTGGTTTAGTTGTGCTGCTGCCAGCTGGTAGTGGAGTGGCTTAGACCCTGTTTGCGTGTGCTGTGCTTGCATAGCCGCAAACATTCTCGGAGCGGTGTTGTTGCTGCGCGACACTGCCAGTTCACCGGTGTTGGCATCGTGGGTATTGGCGTTGGCGCCAATATTGTCGGCAAAACTTTGCAGCGACTGAAGCTGTAACTTTATGTCTTGGAATACGAGTCCAAGTTGGCCTTGACATACTCGTCTGATTCCGCGAAATACATCGCAAACGATGGGCGCTGTGCAATTCCGCACTCATACGTGTGCATTTCACTTTATGTACAGTATAGATCTCTCAGCCTCTCAGAGCCATTCATCCATGAGCAACATTAAGACTTACTATCTGAACTTGGATGGATCATGCAATATACCCAACATGGTATTCGCCTCAAACTTTGCTTCTCCTACGCCGGCGTGTTCGGTCATTGCATAATCGACACAGTGGCACAGGTGTAGTCTAAACGTATTCCGGCTACATCGTCACATCTACGCCGTAGACTTGTTGCCGGGCCCAGATTATAAAACGCAAGCTGTGGTACCTGCCTCGAGCTCCCAACGCGTTCGCATCTGACCTCGTACCTCAATACATGCGGGGTCTCTATGCAGCCGAATATGTCCAGACTGCAAACGTTGTCCAGATTACCCGAACATGTCAAAGTCGGTCACTTTTTTTCCATGACGCCCGCATGTTGGTCACAAAGATTGCTTCACAGTGGTCAGCTCTCTCGTCGTTTTGTACGATCATGGCAAGTACTATATTTGTGAGCCACATATTGTCGTTGATCGTGTACATAGTTATCACGTTTGATCGAGAGGTAAGAGTCCGTACTCAGTTGGTGACCCATATGAACTGAGCACAAGTGGGACTGATGG
The DNA here is from genome assembly GCA_038092655.1 of Boletus sensibilis. Taxonomy (NCBI): domain Eukaryota; kingdom Fungi; phylum Basidiomycota; class Agaricomycetes; order Boletales; family Boletaceae; genus Boletus; species Boletus sensibilis. The sequence goes on along the minus strand of JBBPQU010000102.1, from coordinate 2,408 downwards.
TCCGATTAATTAGGTCGATCATGTCTGGGTAAGCGCATTCGGGCATGGTATTCTTGTTGACATCACGACATGTCGTTTCTGGTAGAATCACCGCTTCTCCTTCGGAACTATCAATTATATACTGGTAAGTCGATCATTTATATCCTTTTGAGGGAACCTACGCCATGCTCCAGATCCGCTACATTGGTGACGCACTCGCCATGTGAGTTTATGGAATGACATCTGTTTTGTGACACCACTCAATGCAACGATTTAGTTTGAATGCCATTAGTAGGGGATTTTGATCCACCGTCGGCGACGCTCACTGAGCTTTCTATAGCTTTCCTTGGAAGTGGAGTCCAAACTCAGAAAGTATGTGGGTCTTTGGACATTCACTTGCATTTTGTATGCTGATGACACGACAGTTGTGCGTTCCTCTTCTGTCACCATCCGAAACAAAATTCATGGGCGTTTCGAAATGAATAACTCTTCACAGCTGTGGGTAAATGTCGATCATGCATTCCCTGCTGGCCCTCTCACTTTTTTTTCCAAGGCAAAGTCTACTTCTTCGTCCAATCATGGCTCGGTCTTCTTGTATTGTTCTTGATCCAGCGTATGTCCGACGTACTTGGCTCCTTCCGTTATCACTGACTCCCCTTCAAGTGATGCTTCAAGCTCGATTATATGCCTTGTACCGAGGATCAAGAATCATCCTTGCTCTCATGATTTCCGGTTACCTGTGTGAAATCGCAGCCATGTCAACCATCATGGTTTTCATTGACGCATATTCACAAAGTACGTCTGTGTGTTTCCCCACAACCCTCTATCTCCTTCCTATCCATTCATTCTCACGTGACCCTGGGCTCACTGTTCGGAAATATTAGTCACGAACGAGACTCTGACGGGGTTATACATTTGTGCCGTCTTGGATGCCCCATCATTTTACCAATTGTATATCTTTTGGATGCCCGTGATCGTGTATGACACCATGTTGTGTCTATTCGCGTTGTGGTATGGCATCAGCAACTGGATGTCAGGATACCGCGCCAGGCGGATGGATGGGGTGTATCTTGCAGACGCCCTCGTCAAAGGTAACACAGGCTATTTTTTCTGGTACGCACTATTGGCGTCACTATTGTCTCTACGACGGCACTGACAGGACACTGCACCGGCGTCCTCCGTGTTCCTCCGATTCCATTCACTATTCATACGACAGCATCATATTGACGTGTCTGGTCAATATTGTCATAGGTCAATATCTTGGGGTACTTATTCCATTCTCTCTCTCTCTCTACACAAACGAGTATTCACCTGACGAAATGCGCACTAGCCCACATGGACAGAGGTCTCCGAGGCATTTCCAGCGCCGATGGAAGTTGTGATTGGAGGTCGATTGTTTCTCACCCTCCGGTCAGTCCTTGTACAAGGCATAGAGGAGGAAGACTGTCACATCCAAGACGACGCACCATGGACGGCATACGTTCCTCCTTCGAACACAACTCCCCCGGATTAACTTGTCATATATATTGTCCTAGACCCCTCCCCGCCCCGGCGTTCTAAAATCTGTACATAAGTAGACTCGGATGTAGCCAGTAAGTACCTGCAACGTCGTGCTCCAACTCCCGTTTAACATTTATTCCAGTACTCACGTTCGCTCAGATTGCGGATTCACGTCAAGTTGTTCCGTCAAGGTCGGGGAAGCGGCTCTCGTGTTTGTGCTACTATGTATTTTGTGATACTACATGTATCATAGATTGTAGTCAGACTGATGACTTGCTATGTGAAGGAATCGCCTTGATCCCGTTCGAGATTCTTATCGCATGTTCCCTTGTAAACAAGGTAAGTATCTGCCAACGAAGTGCGGCCCTTAACCAAGTAAATTTACTGGTTCAGCAAATCTTATTGCCTGGGCGCAACAAGGGCCGCACAATCTGTTTTCGGGTCAGTGGCTAATATATTGACCCAACCGCCGCGATTCGGCCGTGTCTCAGGATGAAAACTTTAATTAAGACTTATCTAGACTTGGATGGACCATATATTATACCAACATGGTACCATTGGTATTCGCCTCAAACTTTGCTTCTCCTACGGCATGTTCGGGCGTTGGGCGCCTCATACTCGACGCTGTAGAGTTGCTTTTGAGCCCAGGTTATAAAACGCAAGCTGTGGTACCTGCCACCCAACGCGTTCGCATCTGACCTCGTATCTTAATACATGCGGGGTCTCTATGCAGCCGAATATGTCCAGACTGCAAACGTTGTCCACATCACCCGGACGTGTCAAAGTCGGTTACCTTTTCTCCATCACGTCCGCATGTTGGTCACAAAGATTGCTTCACAGTGGCCAGCTCTGTCGTCGTTTTGTACGATCACGGCAAGTACTATATATTTTGTGACCGATATTGCCGTTGATTGTGTACATAGTTATCA
>JBBPQU010000101.1:0-39967 GCA_038092655.1 Boletus sensibilis | reverse complement strand
ATGGACAAAGTGAGAGGCGCTAAAAAACTGTTCTCCTACACGGGATCGACGCTGAGAGCGCATCAGCGTTCTGAAGAGGGCCTAGGAATAAAGTGTAAACAAAAGGTCAAAATATGGTTGATGAACCGACGAACCTCCGTTTTGTTGGCTATGCTACTGGATTGAAGCATGTATGCCTCCTTTTGAAGATCCCTGCCAACGCCGGCGAGGACATTGGCAAGACCAGGTCCTGCGGTTGGAAGGTGGACAGCAGCATCTATCTCATCCTTCATTCGAATCTCATTGTGTTGAATCTCATCAAAGATACTGGACAGGAACTCCTCCGGGAGGTCCTCGTCATCGTTGATTCCTCGATTGTTTCGGATGAAGTCTGACTTGGTCATACGATTCTTGATCTGCGGATTGTGAGCATCGGTGTTGAGCATAATCGTAGAATACGAGAGCACATATGCGGTATCTATTCCCGGGTATTGGATGTCAGATCCAGTCAATTGGAATCCTGGACACACCAACCTGCGTTCTTAAAGGGTGTTTGCGAGTTCCCCGCAATGTACCTTTCAGCGAATTTGAGCATGAAGCGATCTATCTTTTGAGCCTCTCCAGGAAGACGAAAGGCTTGCAAAAAAAGTCGCAAGGCATCAATGAACTTCAAATTCCGGAAGTCAAGGAGATCAACGAATGAATGCATAATAGCTACGTTGACATCATCACTGCAACACAATAATCAGAGACCTGAGATAAAAGTGCATCTGACACATACCCCTCGCCCAGGTACTCTCCTATCATGGCTTTACTCAAACCATCGGTAGTCAGAAGGAAACGTGCAATATCTTGCGGCGATGAACTGGGGATGAAACCTGATTCTTGAAGGAATTGGATACCCTGTACAGCCCAGAATTAGTAACACTCTTATCCTTGTCAACTACTGTAACTTACACGCTTCGGCTTGAAATTGAATTTCTTGATACCTTCGAGCAAGGTTGTCTTCTTCTGCTTTGCATTCTCAAACCTAGTTGGGTCATCCACAATGTCGGGCGTCGATTGTCGGAGGACCTCAACACTTCCAGCTGAGGTTGCTAACCTGTCGAGGGACGAATCCGGAGTCATAGAATCATGACCTGTCTCCTCTCCAGTTTGACTGCGAGCTCCAGAATCGCCACTGTGATCTGCCGGCGTTTTGCCCGAAGTTGTGCCCCAGGTCACTAACGACCTAAGCACAGAAACGAGACATTCAATTCCCTGTCTCCGCAATTGGCCTTCCGAAAGACCGATGCTGGACGTATCTATCGTGCCCGAGACGGATATCACACCAGAAGAGTATGATGACGAGCTATGTACCCTAGTTTGCGGATTGACTGCCGGGCTAGCGGGTTCAGCGTTCTTGGACTGCGAAGTGTTATATGGCAAAGTCGCAACTTTTGAAATGATGTTCATCAGACTGGGCGGGTTGCTCAGTTGGAGACAGGTCTGACATAAAATTGACTTACTGCTCGTAAATATTATCTGCAGCTTCGCTATCACAGTCATAGTTGAGGTACAACTCCACCAACGCTTGTGGATCCTGAAAAAGCTTGAGCAACATTGCGAGGATGACAGCCTTCTGCTTGAGAGTCGACGTCCGCATTTCTAGAATGGGGATAAAGATCTCGTGCAAAAGAACTTCAATCTCTTTCTGGTTATTACACAGCATTAATTAAATGGAATGGTGGACCATTGAGATGCGTACCTTGAGCTTGGTCCGCATGCCAGACATCACACGCCAGAAAATCTCCACGCTCACATCAAACACCTGCGGAACTGGGCTTACAGCATTTCTACTCAAGGTTAAGCAGAGATATTGATTGATCGCTTGTATGAATGTCGTTGCTTCGTGTGAAGAACTCGAGTAGATGACTGCCGAAGGATCGACGAGAAGACTCATGTGCGAGTTCAAAACCGTTAACACTAGGTGGAGGGAGAGAAGCTTCGACCGCATTGCATGTGATTTCAAGTCGCGCTCGCTAAAAACTGACTTGAGATTAACAAAAGATCGAATCTGATGCATACGAACCTCTCAGTATTCAAAGGCTTCATTGTCAATTTGCACAGAGCTCGGAAGACTAAAAACGCGTCCTTGATAAACATGTCGTGAGTGGAGAGCTCTGTGTGCGTATGTATGCTCTCCGCTCGAGTATCCAAGGACAGACGCACTGGACTGGCGCCGAGTATTTCGAATCTGACAAGTTAGCAATTCTGGAAATGTTTCCGTGGATGTTGCTCACCCTTCTTCGCCGTGACCTTGACCATCCAACGGCGGATGGGATGTCACTGGCTTCGTTGGCAGAGGGGCAGAGCCCTCCTCGGGGGAAATAGACAACTTGTCCTCATGTGCGTTTTCGGTTTCGACGTTTCTCGTATGTGTTGAGTCGGACGTGAGTTGCCCTGGAACTGGTGATGAACATCGAGTTTCATTCTTCGAGGCTCTGTGATGATCGGCCGGCGATGCCAGTGTCTCAGAGCTGACGGAAGACCTGAGTATCACCGCCTCATCTGACTCCACGGATTTTCCAGATCTACACCGCGTAAAGACATGGTGTACCATCTGTGTTAGCCCACCTTGAGCAACCATCTGATTCACCGGGTCCGTGCTCAGAAGGAATACATTGTACACTGTTCGTACAGCCTTCAGCAGGGAGGAATGATGAACGTATATTGTGGGAGACAATATCAGGGAGAGAAGAGCTTTGACGACCTGCAGGGAAACTGTTTCTGGCGTTGTCTCGCCATGACAGGCGGTTATGGTGCGGACCACCAGATCAACAAGCGATGGCTGGGGAATGTTTGACTGCGAACCGGACATAGACCGTCGACCTTGCAATGCAGGGGAAGGGGGAGGGGAGGGAAGTAAGGGAGCAGAACTCTCCTCGGCGAAAAAGGAATATGAGATCAACTTGGAGATGCAGTCCAAGCTAGCAATCATGAGCTTTTCGCTTCTCGTCTCGCAGGCAAGTCGAAGGGGCTCGAAGATTTCCCGTGGCGTGTCACCTCCTTTTCCTGCTCTGACCATTTCTAGGGCATTCTGTGCGCTGTCGCGCAGTGGACGGGAGCGCTTTGCGTCCTTCGAGGACAATATCGTCTCCAATGCAGACGATATAAGAACAACAGAGACAGTGTGTCCCGTGGACATTGTCAATGAACGCTTATGGGCTGGATGAGAGTTTGCAGTGCTAGAGGGTGTCTGGGGCCATGGCTCGCTATGGCCATTGGACTCCGCGACCTGGGTAGGGATGACGGGTATAGAAGATCGACTTGCATGGTGTGATTCTTCACCGGGGACTGGAGGCTCGGGTTCGGAAGGGACGAGGGATGGGGTGTCGGCAGTTGCATCTTCCGTTGACGTGGCTATGGGATCAACTTCGTTCGCGACAACTTGCGAGTCTGTCAAACTGGTTTGTGGGTTACTATCTGGCTCCAAAGCGCCTTGCCTGTCTACCGAAACGCCCTCATGACCGAAATTCTCCGACAGATGTGTTTGGAAAGGAGTGAGCTTGGACTGTAGCTCAAGTGGGATTTGGACACTCTGCGCGACCGGTATGGGTTCGTCCTTTTGCACACCCGAAATTTCATCAGGGCGAGCGTCGACAGTGGGTCTTTCTTGATCCATGGGGTTCCTAGGATGTCCCGGTGAGTGTTACGGCGAGCAGTAGCTGGTTGCCAGTTTGCCAATGGGTGGCAGTCTTGGAGTACACTACGGATTACCTTAGTGCTTACGTGCCGCAGTCACCTGCACCGACAACGGAACTTGCCGCGACGGTATCCAACCTCATTCCGAGTGCAATAACTAGCTCAGATATGGACTCCCAAATCCCCCCAGGGGCTGCAGCCGCAGTATTCAAACGATCAGAACCCCTCCCCGAAACCGCAATCTCAGTGCAAGGGCCAGATTTTGACAAGCCCTTGTCACTCCAGGATCTTCTCAACAGCTACGAGAGGATTGGATTCCAAGCTACCAGCTTAGGAAAAGCTATTGAGATCGTCAATCGTATGGTACGCATGCACTTGTCTGTATATCATTCGACATTTATCCTGCCCGTCTCAGCGAAAATGGCGTCTCTCAGACGAGCCTGTCTTGCCAGATGAATCGGATAATCATGCAGATCCCCAAGTAAGAGCCCAAACGCGCTGCACCATCTTCCTTGGATACACTTCAAACCTCATCTCCTCCGGGTTACGTGAGATTATACTCTACCTTATAAAGCACAAACACGTCTCAGCGATCGTGACGACCGCGGGGGGGATCGAAGAGGATTTCATCAAGTGCCTTGACAAAACATACCTCGCTGATTTCAATATGGATGGCGCAGATCTTCGAAAAAGAGGTCTAAATCGCGTTGGGAACCTCGTCGTACCCAACGACAACTACTGCAAATTCGAGGATTGGTTCATCCCCATTCTCGATATTATGTTGGAGGAGCAGAAAGCTTCCGGTCAAGTATGGACACCAAGCACTTTCATTCGCCGTTTGGGAAAGGAAATTAACAACGAAGAATCTGTGTATTACTGGGCTTATAAAGTGAATACAATGCATCTAGACGAGCTTGCTTGGCCCTCTCCGAACGAGGCTGATCCACATTACTCCAGAACGACATTCCGGTTTTCTGCCCAGCTCTTACCGACGGTTCAATAGGAGACATGATTTACTTTCATTCCTTCCGATCTCCGGGGTTGATCGTCGATATCGTGGGTGATATCCGCGCCTTAAACGAGCTATCTCGTAAGTCAAAAAAAGCGGGAATGATCATCCTCGGCGGTGGTGTCTGTAAACATCAGATCGCAAACGCCATGTTAATCGTAAGAAGTCTTGCCTTTAATTGTATAATACGTTGACTCCTTCGCAGAGAAACGGAGCCGACTACTCAGTCTTCATTGTTAGAACTTGCCTTCGTCGTTCCCGACGCTTGCTGATCACTCAGTGTAGAATACGGGACAAGAATTTGACGGATCAGATTCTGGTGCTCGACCAGACGAGGCAGTTTCGTGGGGGAAAATTCGCGCAAATGCGGAATCAGTTAAAGTGCCGCCCCCCTTAAGTTACCCTTGCCTCAACACTGATATATCCATTTCTTAAGGTCTTCGCTGACGCGACGTTGGTTTTCCCACTCCTAGTAGCCGCTACTTTTGCCCAGAGCTAGCAGCCCTGAAGACGACTCAATGTAACGAGCAATCCGCGCTGCGCTTGCAGGAATCATGTCAGCCACGGTATTTGTACAAGAAAATCATTATAAATAACGTATACAGCAGGCCTACAAAAGAGCGCCGGAGATACGACAAGGATGGTTACAGAATGCTAAAAAGATAAAGGGCCTATGCTCTACCCGCCCACAGAGTGTTCAGCTCCATGATCGAGAATGTGTCAGAATTCGAAAAGGCAAAACAACGAAAGGCTTACCTCTTTGCATTTCCCCGGACCATATCACCAAATCATCCCGTAACAGCTGCAGAATCATCATCGAATCTCGCATGACTTGAACCGACGAGGATTCATTCAAACAAGCGACTGCCTCATCAAATGCATGCTTCCCTAGGTGACACGCACGCTCTGGGCTTTTGCGGACGTCGTGGTAATACACTGCAAAGTTCAGGGCTAAACCCAATCTCGTGGGATGTGTAGGCTCGAGCTTAGCCAAAGCATGCTTGTACGCATACTTGTACGCAGCGAGAGAGAGATCTGAATAGTTGCTCCTGTCACTTTGCTGTGCGAACTCGGCCAAATAGCGAAAGTAATCGCCCTTCCTGTACGAACAAACTGAATGAGGACAGACTGGAAGCTGAGTATTCCACTGTCTTTCTCACATCTTGTAATAAAATACTGTCTCCTCGCCGGGTTCGGCTGTTGATAGCAAATAGTCATCGAGCAGCTTCACGATGTCTTTGCAGACTTCGGCGAGTTCATACTCGACACGACTGCGTTGTTGGCTAATCAGCTGCACCTGGTGTTTGGAGTGTCGTCCTGCTATTCGGCTTGACTCCAGTTTCTCGAGAGAATCGATGATCCTCCAGCTACTGCGAAGAGCATTCGTGATGTTCTTGTAGGCGACAGAGAGGAGGTTACGTTCTTCGATAGTCAGTGCACCATATGTTTGAATCAGGCCTTTCATTTGCGCCACTAAGTCTGAATTTCATCAGCATGAGCGACCCGCAATTGTCCATCTTACAAAGATGAGTGAACCAACAGCACCTTCGTAGCGTTCCGCCTCTTCAGCAACCTTGGCCAAGAGAAGATACTCTTCTCGCGAAGGAATTCTTACCTGCTCGGAGAGGTCACTCAATAAGTTCCATTGAGGACGGTGGATCACTCCACTCACCGGGGACATGACGCTGACTATGAAAGAGTGGAAATACAATGCAGGAGAATGCCAACTGAACTCTTTTCTACCGTCTCATGGGGTTATGGGCAACACGTTTCGTGGCACAAGGAGAGGACACCTGCCGCCCATCGTTCCCAAGGCACGGAGATGACGTGTAGGGAACAGGAGTTGTAAGCAGTGACAAGAATTTACATTGTGATCACGAGGATCAATGCTCCAACCCTGGGCAGAGGGGAAAGTGAAGCAGACTTCAAGAAACATGATGGGTTTAGGGTTAAGTGATACGGACAAATTAGCCTCGTGCTGCTCGTAAAACAGTGTGGATTCAGCCAATGAGGTTATCCATGAACATCACATGCGCTGTAGTGAATTAGGTATTAATTGCTCCACGAGACGCAACTTCCATGAGTAGGAAACCCTGACAAGAGGGAAAACTCGAGAGACTAACCAATATCTACGTCTATGGTATATCTTCTCGATTGCCATTGTCTACTCCGGCGAGGGAGGGATTGGTTTTGCCATCCTCGTGGCCACTCAGAGGTCCCGGCGGCGCAGCCTGAAGCGGTGCACCTGCCGTAAACCAAAACAGAGGATACCTGCGTTGTATATTATTGACAAAAAGCGCCACAATGAGGGCGAGAGTAGTCGAAAGCAGGACGACAGGGAGCAGATACCAAGATAAAGCGATGACTTGCTGGTTGACGGCTGCCAAGAGGGCCGTTGCGCCAGCTGGAGGATGAACCGTTTTGGTGAGTTGCATGGCTACGAGGCTGAGCGAAACCGAGAGGGACCCAGCCAGCCACTGCAGCTCCATGTAGTGTTCCGGAGGCAGGTTTTGAAATAGCTTTGATATACAAATCCCAAACAACGCGCCAATGAAATGACCACCAATAAGCGCCCTGGGTTGTGCCAGAGGACTATCGATTGAGCCGTAGATCAACACAGCCGACGCGCCCTGCGACAATGTTCGCGGTGTTAGTGAAGAATACGACAAAGCCTGCAGTAGACTCTTACACAGCTAGCAATCACTGGTGGAACTGCCCGTTGTGTGAAATAATGCACGCTGAAGACAGCCTGCATCACAGACACTCCGCAAAATGTAGCGATAAACGACCAGAAAGCAACACCATAGTGCGGTAGAGGCTCTGGACGAGAAGACTCGGAGCGGTAGCCCAGCCAACGGCTGATAGAAGGTGTAACTTTTGCCAGTCTGTGGGGTGAAGGTTCCATATTAAATTTTGTCAACTTGACTTCGCTCTGGCTGGTCTATTTATCCCATGGTAACTCACCGTCTGCATGTCCAACGCATGCATCCCATATCCGTTACAAGAGGGCAACATCCTCCTGTTACTGAGAACTCTGTGTTGCAAAACTTTGATTGGCCGCATCGTAATGCCGCCCGCTTTGGATGACGTCATAATTGCCTTAAAAGGGCATCAGTAAACGGCACCCAGCGTCTGCATCCAGCTTCGAACCGCTTGTGTCATGTACCCAGACGCTGGTACCCCATGCAGGTAAGTTCTTCAGGTCCGGTTTGCGCTTATAAACGAGCTCGTACGGCGTTGCGCCCTCGAGCGCTTTCGTAGGTGTTCTATTCTTCACCCAGACACAATGCGCTATCGCCTCTCCTCACAATGTCTTGGGGAGGTTACTCGCATGTAACATCGTCCGTATGCGCTCAACGAGCGCATGATTAAATCGTTCGGCGACTCCGTTCGACTGCGGGTGGTCGTGCGTGGTAAGTTTATGTTCGGTTCCTTGACTCTTCAAATGATGTTTGAAATCTTCGCTCGGATACTTGCTGCCGCGGTCCGAATGAAGCCGTTTAACCCGAATAGAACAGTTAATAGAACAGACTCCCCACCCACGCTTCGTACTGACGATAGGCATCCAATGTGGCCGACTTCGCGTCCATGAGGTAGAGGTGTGTATGACGTGTGTGGTTGTCTGTAAATGAGACGTAGTATGTCTTTCGACCACGCGTAGCTATGGGCAATGGTCCCCACACGTCGCTATGAATTTCGTCGCTGAATGTGGCTTACCATCTAGGCTCGTGAGTCTTCCAGGTAGGTTTGTGGACTACTTTTCCGTACTCGCACGACTGACCCATACTTTTGTTTGGAGGATCCAGTTTGACACTTTCAACAAGACCTTTTTTGGCAAGCATAGGCAAGGGACCAATATGACACAATCGTGCATGAAGCTCCTCCATTGTGAGGACTTCTGTTCCCACTGCTGCTTTGGCGAACAGTGTAATTTGTGTGTTGCACCCTATATAAACCATTGACAAGTGGTACCTTGCCAAGAAGTCTCTTCGACTTATTGAAGACTTGGCAGTCTTCCCCACGAGAAACTGTGATGTATTCTGCAGCCACAAGCTTTACCATCAAAGACAAGAGTTGTGCCCATGTTAGGTGCATACAGCATGTCGTTGAGTAGAACATGCATAACTGACTTTCAGCTCAGTAGCTTGATATGAAGCCTTTCCTGATGGCATTGAAGACTTGCTTGTTGGAGGCTTTGATGGGATATGGGGGAATGTCAATGCAGTTCAAAAGCTGCTGCTGATAGGGAGTAAGGTGTAGTGTAGCACCACTGTTGTAAAGCTCAATAATTGTCATAGCCGGTGCCAGTGTGTGCATGAATGTTGCATAGTCAAAAGTCAACATTTCAACACTGCTTCACATGACATGTCTAATTCATTGTCCATAGCTCTGTCGGCATGTCATAGGATTGCCAATCTCAACCACTGGCAAACCATAACTGATGCCAAAAAATATCCGGGAGTTTCATATATAGAACCCGTCCCAATCGGAACCATCTTGCTTAGCATAGACTAGAGAAAGAGTCGGAAACAAAGAAGCGAAAAACCGAAACTTTAATCTTCCAACACGTAATTCGTAAATTTCGAGCCCTCATACCACGAGAAGAAATCACTATAAAGTAGTGGGGAGTCGTATTTGTATGAGTAACATAGGTGATTCCAGGACGAGCGAAACGGCGCAGGAGCCCGCATGCGATCGGGCAAGTGAAGCATAACCAGGGCGCAGGTGAATTTGACCATCCAAATGCATGTCTCACACGAACACATACAAGTGTAATCCGCACGGGGAGAATACCTATGCCCAAGGATCATTACGCACAATCTCCTCCTTCCATACGTTGAGCCGTGCTTAGGTCGCTCGTTACGACACTTGTTGCGAGGATGTGGAACGGCGTCCACGAAAGAACGTGTTCTGTACGACGCGTTGTGAGAAGGATATAACGGGACCAAGTAAGTGGCAGATACACACCTGACTGGAAGTCGCTCAGCACCCTCACAAGAAGCGCGATGGACGAGCGCGCTAAGGTCGGCTCCCCGTTGGGAGGCAGGACCTATCATAGGTATATGTAGCAGAATCGTCTCCAAGTCAGTGCCAGTGTGGTAAGGCATACGGCATAAATTACCTGCGTGATGACGATCCTCGGGGGGATTGTGGGTCCCAGAGACAGAAGGTTCTACGACATTTTCTTTATAAGGGCACCGAAAAATGGTGGCAGATCAGAAAATGGTGGGACAGCATGATGAAGCATTCATGAATGACTACTATCGATAAGGCGGAGTAGAAGTCCCGAGATGCTTACTATGGTTAGGCGTCAGAATGGGACTGGAGATTGCTCGGAAATGCGACGGAAATGGTGCATCATGATTTTAGTACTGTAAATGAAGAACGATGCACTCTAGCCTGGTGGGCAATGTCCATGTCCCTTGAAGCAAGGCTGACAACGCGGCGACTCATCCCACAAAAGTGCGGGCCATTTCATACTCTGAAGAGATCCATCTCAAAATATCGCGCCACAGGGTCCCTGCTTTAGGGCAGGTGAAATTGTGAACGGTAACAGGATTCAATCACCATTGGCGGGTTGAGGCCATCCATCGACATCTTCATCCTCGTCAAACGGAGGTGGGAAGAGAGGTTAAGTGGTCAGTCGGAAGTGGGAAGAAGAGGTCCGTCGTGTCGTGGGCGTCCTCTCCGTCATCGCAGGATGTTAATGTGCAGCTAGACGCAGGCCTCGTCAGGATCTCTAGATATGGCGTACCAGTTTTCGCGGAAGGGATGTTTCAAATGTGGAAATTGTGAGTGCACACAGTGACTCTTACAAGGTGTTTCTCATTTAAAGAGTGCGGATCACGCAGTGGGCCACATTGCTGAGAACTGCTCCTCGGAGCAACGTCTCTGTTACAACTGCCGCCAACCAGGACACGAGTCCTCGGCTTGCCCTTCACCCCGAACCGTCGCAGCCAAGCAGTGCTATTCCTGTGGCGGCGTAGGACACATTCAAGCCGAATGTCCCAATTTGAGAGTCCAAGGCGGAAATCAGAAATGCTATGTGAGTAAGCCCTGAATCCTCTCAACGTAATACCCGCCGACTGATCGCGCCAGAACTGTGGGCGTTTTGGCCACATCGCCCGCGTTTGCCCTAGCGGAGCAACGGGGGTTGCGGGCGCTGGATTTGCATCTCGTATGCCGCCTCCAGGACGTGCTTTGAATACATCAACATTGCCTCCAGTAAAGTGTTATCGCTGCGGAGGTCCAAACCATATGGCTAGGTAGAAATCACCCAGTATTATGGTTATGAGGACGATGACTTCATAATTCTTCAAGGGACTGTCTCGCTGCACCGGGTGCAACTTTTGCGGACGGGGCACCTACTTCAGGATTGAACAAGAATAAGACTTGCTACAAATGTGGACATGAAGGACATGTAAGATCACCGCGTATAGTCTGGACTGGCATTAATTTAAGCTATTGCAGATTGCAAGAGATTGTACCGAGAATGCTGAGTTTGTTGGATAAGTATATTTCCATTACCTCTCACTTGCGGTGCGAAGAGATATCCTTCTGTGGGTCGTTAAAAATGTGAAGTACATTCAAGTGAATGTCATTTCACCAAGCTATAATCATACAGACGTATTTTGCTCTACGCGATGGTGCTCGACTTCAGTGCACCACCTGCAACAGCTATAGTTACTTTTGTTGACAGGATTTCTTTGCCGTGATCAGGTTCCAGGATGTCGTTCAATACAGACAGAGATGACCACCGGGAACACCTATTCCTAATTTTCTATCCAATAACCTTCTAACGTCATGTGTGATCGTGCTAATTACCCTAACTCACTTTACAATTATAGCTCATTTGAGATCTCATGTTTACCATGGCCGACTACTAGTATCGCATGTGAACTGCTGCACATCCGCGAAACGAGCTAGTTAACAGTGACTTGTACATAGCCCAGACACGACCTCGTTCACTTTCTGTAACGGCGTTCCATGGTTGTTGTGATCATGCCCTATGTATGGCTTGTACGTGAGGCAACATGTGCCAGGGAATCGGGATCACAATTTGGGGATAGCGGAAGTAGCCTCCAGTATTCAATATTCAATATTCAACCTTACCGCCCGATTTGTGCGTAGCGCTGGAACTCTGCGTCGTTGAAATGCTGAGAGCTTTTCAACACGCTACACCTACTACATGTCGCGGCGCACAGCGGCGGAGAGCCTTCTTTAACTTCCCCAAATTTTCTTCCACGAACCCTTTTCCGCATAACGGGTCGGAAACCCAAAGCTATCATGAACGGAAAATCTTTCCGTATGTTACTGTGTATTAACACTCCATGATTCACCTACACAGGTTCACGCAGATACCGGCGCAGTGAACTGTACAAAATCATTGCGGACGTAGAATCATATTCAAATTTTGTGCCATACTGTACTGGTTCAAGGATCCTCGAAAGCAAGGCGTGGCAGGACGGAGCAACGGTGATGGAGGCTGAGCTTACAGTGGACTTCTTCGCATTCAAGGAAAGCTACGTCAGCACTGTGACATGCAAGCCTCATGAATATGTGGAGGTATAACCTTTCTGCTTGTATCTCCCGTGTTATCAACTGCTGACACTTCGGTACGCCAGGCAGTAGCCTCATCTTCAAGTCCATTGTTCAAAACCTTGACCACGGTTTGGCGTTTGCAACCAATACCTTCCTCCTCTCCTCAACTTTCCACGTCACTCCCACAAGAGATTTCCGCAAGGAGCTTCGCTTCTGGAGCTTTCCCTGACCAAGGTCCAACACTAGTCACTCTGGACCTTACCTTCGCATTTGCGAACCCAATGCATGCCGCTGTCTCTGCGACATTCCTCGGACAGGTTTCGAAACTCATGGTGAAAGCGTTCGAGCAGCGCTGTGCTGTGTTACATGGACTTCAAACCGATTGATCGATTCAATATCAATACTTTGCTTGGGTCAATCACAATATTCGTTGGCAATGCTACGTAAGGACGTGAAATATAGACTTATAACATGAGGAAGTCCTTGTATTCGAAGAGTTCACACATCCCTCAACCGTTGTTCCCTTTATGCAGACAAAGAGTCGAACGAATCAGTCGTTTTTCACCCTGTCGTTAGGTGAGAGATCCCTATCTCGAAGTTGGCCTAGTCTTCGTCCGTCCACGACCAGGAATTTGGAGAGAGGGGTGTGGGTTGTCCGTGCCCGCTGGATGCGTAATATAGTAGGAGTCTCCACCTCCAAGATCTGTCCTTCGAACAATGGAAGCTCCTCCAACCAATTCACTGTAACCAGAGTCAGCGACTTTCTTTCTCGCCGTTGTACTCACGGTGCTTGTCTGTGGTCACTGGGCAGGATGGACGAACCAAGGAAGTTAGCTTGCACCAAAGATCAGTGTATGAAACCCCCTCCAGCTCACTATCGATTATCTTGCCGACAGTTGTGAAGGACATGGACCGGCGGTTTCTCAAGCCGTCGTCCTCACCCCCATGAATTAGACTATAAATCCTATGGCACTCAGCGACGGACCGTTCGAGTCCGACATTTATCCTGTTTGCTAGGTATAAAATACCAATTAATTAGTAATTGACGATGTA
Source organism: Boletus sensibilis (assembly GCA_038092655.1). Lineage (NCBI taxonomy): Eukaryota > Fungi > Basidiomycota > Agaricomycetes > Boletales > Boletaceae > Boletus > Boletus sensibilis. The sequence goes on along the minus strand of JBBPQU010000101.1, from coordinate 26,700 downwards.
TGTTCGATGGCATTTGCATAGCATGTAGAGAAGAAGATCGCAAGTTCGACAACCTGTAACTCATGAACAGCACTACTAAATACCCTTGCGTGGAGCACGAGAAGACGGATAGTCCGGTCACTTGGCGTATCCTGGGAGACTGATGGAGATCGCCTCGAGGTTTGAGCTGACTAAGTAGTGCATCGTTGACAAGTCTTGTAGCTCATCCGAGGCAAAGTTTTGGGAGTGCAGCTTGGGCCTCGGCTCTAGATATGAGACATAAATATCATATCACGGAGAGAAAGTAGACGAAACCCTGTGCGGCGATACGGTGAAAACGTGTCGGAACCGGTGCTGGCTGCGGCCCATGGAAAGATCCGGGGGTCCTGTGCCCGTAAAAATGTGCATGGATACGAATTTCTAGTTGCGAATGGGCTGAAGTGGGAGAAAGTCAAATCAGGCATTGGACTGGATGGGCGTAAATGGTTAACAATTGTGCTCCTTGTCAAATATAACACTAGGTGGAATATGTGATATCTCAAGGTGGAGTGGCAGAGGGGTGACAGAGGTCCGGATGCAGGCGGTGTATAACATCGCGCCCGTTTCCATTTTGACTGCACAAAACCGTCGCTTTTGAGGCCTTGTGTTCATTTACAACCCTTGACGACTACTCTCTCTTGCCTTCCATTTCCACCGCTGTTTGGCGCTACTGAAAGTTTTTTTTTTTTCTCGACAGGTCTTCTACAATCACATCCAGTTTCCACTCTTAAGATGTCCTCTCCATCGCGAGGCGAGCCTTACGGCGATCCCTTCGCTGATCGCCCCCGCCAAACCCATTTCCAAGAACCTCCACCGAGGACGTACGACAGCGCCACCAACTCTCCTTTTGAGAGCACTACCACTCTTCCCCGCGAGTTTGGTGGTCCAGGCTATGGTGATGAAGACTACGCTGAAAAACTCCCGTTGACTGGAGGCGAGACTTACAACGCTGGTGGTTTTTACCCTCCCGGGTAAGTCACATTCTGCTTCCATGACACGTGGAGGTAGTTCGTCCCACTCATCTGGTTCCTACAGTCCTGCCGATCCATCCGCATACGGAGACCCCTATGCTCGCCCAAGCTCAGCGATGTCACAGTCCACCAATGGAGTTGAAACCGCGTGGAGACGTCGCCAGACCATCAAACGCGGCGTGACGCGCAAAGTCAAGCTTACCAAGGGGAACTTCATCACTGAGTACCCAGTCCCTACACCAGTTCACAGTGCAATCGAAGCAAAATATGCAATGACTAGTACGACGGAATTTTCGTGAGTTCATCTAGTCTCCAATGGTCTCGTCAGATACCAACCAATCCCCAATCAGACACATGCGATACAGTGCTGCTACGGTCGATCCAGATGATTTTTCCGAAGCCACTGGATGGTCACTACGACCTAAGCTCTACAACCGTCAGACTGATCTTCTCATTGCTGTCACGTCTTACAACGAAGACAAAACGCTCTATGCTCGTACACTCCATGGTGTCATGCTGAACATTCGTGATATTTGCAAGACAAAGCAGTCAAAGTACTGGCGGCGAGCTGCGGAGGAAGGTATGCCAGGTTGGCAAAGGATTGTAGTCGCTCTTATCGTCGATGGTCTGGAGCCAATGGATAAGAGCGTTCTGGATATCTTGGCCACTGTGGGTGTTTACCAAGATGGTGTCATGAAGAAGCAGGTGGATGGAAAAGATACTGTTGCTCACATTTTCGAGGTCGGCTCTTTCTCAAGTCAGATGAATGTTGCTTGACACATGACACTCCAGTACACCACCCAACTTTCTGTGGACCCTACGCCTCAATTGGTTCTTCCTCACGAGAACGACCCCAATAATTTAGTCCCAGTCCAGATCATTTTTGTCTTGAAGGCCAAGAATCAGAAGAAGATCAACTCCCATCGCTGGCTTTTTAATGCTATTGGACGCATATTGAAGGTACAAGATCCCGTTATGTTTCTCAAATATGCACTAATTTTATTCTTTAGCCCGAAATTTGTGTTCTTATTGATGCTGGAACAAAACCAGGGCACAAATCTATCTATTATCTATGGGAGGCCTTCTACAATGACGCTCATTTAGGAGGATGTTGTGGGGAAATTCACGCTATGATTGAAGGGGGGAAGAAGCTTCTGAACCCCTTGGTTGCAGCACAAAATTTCGAATACAAGATGTCCAACATTCTCGGTAATTTCTTCGACCACTTCGTTTTTATACACAAATCTGACACTGTGTGGTAGATAAACCGCTTGAAAGTAGTTTCGGCTACGTGTCGGTCCTCCCTGGTGCATTCTCCGCATACCGGTTTCGCGCAATCCTTGGACGCCCCCTTGATCAGTATTTCCATGGTGATCACTCGCTTGCTGATCGTCTTGGCGCGAAGGGTATCTATGGCATGAACATCTTCACCAAAAACATGTTCTTAGCTGAGGATCGTATCCTGTGTTTCGAGTTGGTCGCGAAAGCCGGAGACCGCTGGACTTTAACCTACGTCAAGCCTTCAAAAGCAGAAACGGATGTCCCAGAGACCGCGGTTGAATTGATTGGTCAACGTCGTCGTTGGCTGAATGGCTCCTTCGCTGCTTCGGTGGTGAGTATCCGATTTGCCAACCCATGTCCCTTCCGATACTTAATCTGAGTTTTTGATAGTATGCCCTAGTGAACTTCTTCCAGCTCTACCGTTCGGGTCACGGAATCATCAGAATGTTCTTTTTCCATGTTCAAGCTTTGGTATGCAGTATCCTTTCGGTCTCTCTGCTTTGGTTAACCACTTTTCAGTATAATGTCTTCTCGTTGATTTTCTCGTGGTTTGCTTTGGCCAACATTTGGTTGACATTCAGTATCATTATCGACCTACTGCCTTCACAATCAATCATTATTTTCGGGACTGCCGATGTCGTAAGTAGTTCGTCTTATGCGTACTCTGGTACTAACGAGCTGTTCAGACTCATTGGGTGAACCTGGTCTTCAAGTGGATATACCTGGCTTTTCTTGCGTTACAAGTGAGTCGCCAGGCCATTGCAATGTATCCACAATCAATTGACCCTTGTCATAGTTCGTCCTTGCTCTCGGGAACAGGCCCAAAGGCGAACGAACTGCTTACGCCATAACTCTTTGGTCGGTTGTATCCTGCAAATGTCCACTCCTTCGCTTATCCTTTGCAGGGTCTACGCCTTCTTGGCTGTTTACCTGCTTATTTGTTCATTTTGGCTAACGATCAAGGCGTTCGCGGTAGACACACAGCTATCTCTGTTTTGTAAATGACTCAATTGTTTTCCTTCAGAACATCCCCAGCGAACTGAAGAATAAGACCGTCGCACAAGTCATCTTGACGTTCTTCACTCCGCCGGTCGGCGCATTGATTGCTGCAATGGTTTCAACATTCGGTAAGTTGCGGTTGTGGAATGGACTATCAGGCTCATCGGTGTCTTCAGGGATTTACTTCATCGCGTCAATCCTCTACGTAAGTTTCTTGCTTTCTGTAGTGGAATCCTGCGCAAACCAATATTACAGCGAGACCCTTGGCATATGTTCTCCAGTTTCTTCCAATATTTGTGCCTAGCACCGAGTTTCACGAATGTCCTTAATGTTTACGCATTCTGTAACTTGCATGATGTGAGTCAACTGACTCATGCATCTGTGCACGTCTGACGCGCTTTATAGGTCTCTTGGGGTACCAAGGGCAGTGATAAGGCTGAAGCACTTCCATCGGTCTCCTCGTCGAAGAGCAAAGACGCTGATGCCCCTGTCGTTGAGGACACACATCGGATCCAAGAGGATGTCGACGCCGCATTCAAAGAAACCGTCACGCGTGCTGTGACCAAGATCGAAGTGAAGGATGTCGTCGAGAAGCCCACAATGGACGATCAGAACAAGACTTTCCGCACGCGGCTCGTTGCATTCTGGATGCTCACGAACGCTGGACTAGCGGTTGCGATCGAAAATATCAACGGTCTTGTTAACGCACAGAATGCTGTACAGGACGAAAACGAGCTGCGTACTAAGCAGAACATATACTTCGCCGTAATTTTGTATTCCACATTCGGACTTGCCGCTGTGCGATTTACTGGAGTAAGTTGTTCCCTGTTGTGGGGTTTTATACGTGCTGACGAGAATGATCTAGTGTTTGTGGTATTGGTTCAAACGTAACCTTTTCAGATGCTGCAGGAGGAACTAGAGGATTGGCAACTTCGTACAGATATGCACCTTTGTTTTGCATGGACTCAGATCAGCTCTCATCTACCTTCGTTGATAACCAGGGTTCGTATTCCGTATTCTCCATCGGACATTCGATTTTACACTACTCGTCATGATCATCGTCCCCTTTATATACAAGCAGTACCTCTGTCTGCACCTAAAACGGAATAGACAGAAGGGTACTCAAAGAAACAGAGGGCAGGCTTAATTATAACATGGTTGATGCGACATCAAGAGTACATGCCAGCAGGCTGATATTGGGTATTCTCTACTACGCCGAGTGCATGGATGGAGTCAATTGACAGGGTTGGCAACTGAGCAGGTAAACCAATATCCCTCGCGACCATATTGGAGTCAACGAGCCAGGGTCGTAGCCAACTCTCTGCAGGCTGAGGGAAAACACCGCTCTCCCGACGTTCCTCGTCTGTGAATAGTGGTCGTCGACAGCTTGGGCAAGAATCATGCTGCTAACAGAGGTAAGACCGAGTTTGAAAAAGGATAAAGGCGACCAACCCCTTCTGTGATCCACTTCATTATGCTGAGGGTGCATTAGCACGTTTTGCAGGGAAGAGAACTAGACCACACGTAACTCTTTGCGACAGAATATGTGGCCACAAGTGTTCTGCAGCTTTGTGACTCCCAGTTCCTCGACAGGATGAGCAGGGGAGTCCATCGCATAGGCGACTTCTTCTTCTGCTAGAGTAGCAAGAAAAGTGTTGAAACATATTGGACAAACGTCATCTACGAATAGCGCATCCACGAGTATGTGTAAAACGCAACGCTAGTACCAACACGAGCTTACCTTGATGACCAGAAGCAACTAGGTCAGCTTCTGTCATCTTGGGGAGCTCGCTGAAGAACTTCTGCATCTGCCTAGGCGGTGTGAATGCAGTCCAGTGGAAGCGCGGGGATGACTGACTGTTGCGAAAGCCGTCTGTTAAACAATCTGAACTGCGAGACTACTTCGTCAATCTCTTGGGCAGAGACGATCGTATCAGGGTTTAGCTCAATGTGCTCGTCAGCCATGTTCACAGGGAAACTGAAGCAAAGTCAAGTCAAGATGAGGCCAGACACGTAGCGGACGAAACGAGGAATGCGTGGGAACAATCCTTATCATAGGCATACAGCAAACCGACATTCTACAACTACAGACAGTCAGAGATTCAGCGAGACAGCTAACACAATTTAATGCTACGACAGATATGGGCGGGTATTATCACGCTCTTACAGAATATTGTCCATTCATCGACCATCCATTGACCATCTCGTCATTCAAACGGGTTGGCATCTTCATGCGCAGGTACCACTGGTGACTTGGAGTCCGATAGTTCTGCATCGCTCTCGCTCTGTTGTTCATCTGAGAACAGGGTTTCTTTCTCTTTGTTTGAGAAGAGATTACCCGTTGGCTTTCCGCCCCTGGTGGAGTGGTTATCAACCGTACTGAATAGATTGAGTGTTAGCACACACTTTGCGAAACGCTTTTGTTTAGCGGCGTTGATTTTCTGAGTGGCCGGGGTCACCATGTTGTCGGTCGGCGAGACGAGTTTTGGGTTACTGGCGATAGTCCGCGAGTTAATACACGTCCACCCGCTAATCCGTTGACATACTTGGACTTGGCCATCTTCTTAGCCAAGAGGGCTTTCATGCCCATCCCTGGCACAGCCATTGTCCCATTCGTTGCATTGCCAAGAGGTGCCTGCGGAACGACGATATGCGCTGCTTGCGAAGGATTATGCATTGGCTGAATAGGAGCGGAAGCGGGAGAATCATTTGGGGTGGAGGTGGAAGACATGGTGAAGCTTGCTTTCGAAACAGAAGGCTGATAGTTAATGATCTCTGAAGTAGTTGGACGCTTGGTTGAACAAGAGTTGGCGCGATTCGCGCGTGAGATGTCACATGAGTGTTCATGCATCACGTGACTGTAACATGAGAGGAAAAACAATTAATTATAGTGTCCGCGCGCCGCTTGCACCCCCGTAACCAGGCAACGTGCTCCGATTGACCACTTCGGTCCAGGTACGTTTCTTCATGCCCAATGGATCCTACCTCACCGCCGGACTGTGTTAATGCTAGCTTACAGTGATTTCTGCTTTGCATTGGCAACCTCTACCCCCCTCCAAACTGTCGGCCTACAGCTTATTCTTCCAACTCCTCCTATTATAACTTGATTGGTCATATCTTCCTGCACTGTGCGAGTCTCTGACCACTGAGTTCTGACGGCCATATGGTGACGATTTAATACTTGATGTGACCATGCCCTTATCTCATCGGCCGAGTCTAGCCATGTCACTATCTGACGCCCAAAAGCCGACATACACCGCTCTCCCGCCATTATGGAGGAGTAAAGCCATTTGGGTGGTTTCGTCCTGCCTTCGTAGGCGATGTTGTACGGCGAGCTACGCTTATCTCACCTCGGATACTGAAGATACCGGAAGTAGTCGTTTCTGGCTTGGCCGCCTGAGGTGCACTACCTTATAGCCATGAATCCGTGGCATTCGCGAGTGCCTTGCTGTATGGATTTGGACGGGGCTGTCAGTTGGGAGCATTTGTATTCGCCTAACTTACCGCGCTAGTGGCCAATTGATGGGGCCGGCCACGTGTTGGTTTTCCCAGAACAGTCAGCTCTTGGTCCACCTTGAGAACGTGCGATTCCCTCTTTAGCAGAGTTTACGAGTATGTGGTGAAATCGCCCGCGGGTTTCGCAGGAGTGGGAGTACGTCATTGCGAACAGGGCTGGGTGGGCTTTGGCTCCCTAACAGACCATCCGACTTGTGCAGGACACTGATCGGATCTGAAAACATCGCATTCAGACCAATCCGGATGACGAGCCCATGTGCAGCCTGGTTACGCCATGGCCTTATCTCGCGCTCCTAGGTATGTGTGGACTCGGAGTGGCTGTTGGATCGCGCCACACTGTGTGGTTGACAGTGTGGATGGCAGGTTCAAGAGGGCTTACTCCATATTACGCTGTGCAGCTCACACGCATCGTGTATTCTGTAGAGATTGAATGCATCACAAGACATTTCGAGTGACAGCAACGACGTTATAGAAGCAACTGTATTACTCTTCTGCAGGGAGGCGAGACCATCAACGGGGGGCAAGTTCCTGAAAACGGTCGTGTGGATTACTCGAGTTTTGCGGACAAACCGTGGACAATCCAGACTGGCACCGTTGAGACCCCGCATACTTGATAATGGATTCCAGCTGTCCTTGCATATATAACAACCTTGTCCTATTCAACTTGCCAGCCGTTCTTCGTCCTACATACTCGTCGCCACCAGAAACTTGCTTATTTTTGTGAGCAACGCTGGCATCTGCTGTCCTGTCTCCCACAGAAACGGCTCGGTAAACGCGAGCGTCGCCCCACCCGCATTTTTCGGCCGGACTCGGTCACTGCCATCTTTTTGTATTGTCTTTCTCTCTTCTCCTTTTCATTTAATCTTTTCTCCTTTTCTTGTTCTTCTCCTTCCGGTATGGCCGCCAACACGATGAGGAAGAGAAAAATAGCTGTTCTCGGCTCCCGCTCAGTCGGTAGGCATGTTCTACCCACATTCGTTCTGGCCTCACGAAATGGTCATCAGGGAAATCCTCTCTTGTTATCCAGTTTATAGAAAATCACTTCGTGGAAGCTTACTATCCAACCATTGAGAGTACCTTTTCCAAAGGCGTCGTCTACCAGGGCGTCGAATATGATTGTGACATCATCGACACCGCTGGTCAGGTTGGTAACGTTCGTTGTATCAGGCTGCCCTACATCTAAACTATCTCCCATCAGGACGAATACTCGATTCTCAATTCCAAGCACGCCATCGGCATACATGGCTATGTTCTAGTGTACTCGGTCACATCCAGAAGGTCCTTTGAGATGATCAAGATTGTCTATGACAAGATTCTCGATTTCTGCGGAAAGAATGACATACCATGCGTGATAGTGGGTGCAAAGACTGATTTACAATCCAGGTAAGTTTTCCACATATTTTGTTGCACGGCGATACGCCTTGCTTCGTCAACTGCATTGTCGAAACCATTCATCCTTATAGTCCAAATAGCAGACAGGTTCAGCCCGACGAAGGCGAAGGACTTGCCAAATCCAACAAGGCCGCATGGGTGGAAACCAGTGCAAAGAACAACGTCAACGTCGGTACGTATATATTAACCGTTAATCACACTTCTCACCTGAAAAAAAACGATTTCTAGGCAAAGTGTTCGAACTCTGTCTTGCTGAGATCGAGAAGCGTTCGCCACATAGTCAAACTGACCAGCCGGAAGCGAGCAAATGTATCGTTATGTGACAGTTCCTCGGTCACATACGTCTCCATAGTTATCTCAAGACCTGCTATTGAGTTACCCCTGCCCCGCAATATCCTACCCTCTGAGAAATGGGCTGTCCTCCTGCATTGCTGACTTGCATTATCCGTATTTAGGTCTATTTTTTCCTCGAGCACATGCCCTCTCTCCAAATCCGATTTAGACTGTCCCAATAATCTCCTTTCCTGCATTCCTGTCTTCCAGTACTCATGCGGTGCTGTCTGTAAATTTACGTTGGCTTTTCCTCCCTGGGATTTTGGCTGTTTACGAACTATAGTGTCTTCCCTGGTGGTTAATAATAATAGATCTTCCTTCAATTTGTTGTCGTCCGAATGCCATCGAACCAATACAAGTGCGACTTCAGTAAATTATCATACAGTATCATTACGCGTCGCTTTCACGCTGTGCCATCGCCGAGGAACCTGACCTTCACGTCCCTGCCATCAAGCCCAGCAGCTCGAATGACCTGGGGATCTCCCGGTACAAGATCGATGGCCTGATCGTTCCATTTGACATCCGCACCCTCAACGTCCAGCACAATGCCCTTTATGGGTTTCTTGGTGGAAAGATGCACAGATTCTCCATCATCACCTATTTGGACAACCAACCCCAGATCTTTGATGGCAGGGAACTTGATAAATTTGAAAGGCTCCGGCCTACGCCATGATGTAAGACTGACAAACCGAAACCCTGTGACCGACCTTAACGTACCAGTTCGAATAACGTCCCAGAAGGACTCCGGATTCGTCAAGTAGACGAGCGGAAGCAATGATTGCACGAGGAACCTGGCTCAGCTTGGTGCGGACGGGCTGACCAGGAAGCGGGCCAGAGAACAGCTCGGTACTCGAGTTTGCTTGCAACACAATGTCCTCCACAAATTGATGTGTCCAGTCGGAATGTAGCTCAAACAACGTGACCTCCAGGCGAGCTTTTTTCTCTGTTAGGGTGCTATTCGTCCCCCAAATTTCCAAGATGGTCTCAATTCTGAAATCTGCCGCCGACAGTTCGTCGGAAAGTGTTTTGTTTTCCTTGCGCGTCATGCCCACCGTGATATGGCGTAATTCCCGTGCAATGGCGAAATAGGCGGGTTTGGGCCGTAAGAAGTAATCAATGATTGCCCACGATGTAGTCGGCCAACAGTCGTTGATCTAATAGAGTCAGCGTACTGCAAGATAACGCTCAGCGTGCCTTCGAATTGCTCACCTGCCACACCAAAGCACCAGCGGTGTGTTCTCTGCCTTTCCCACGCCAATTGCGCCTCCACAGGCGGTACGCCGATGCAAGGGTCTCAGCTTGCATGATTTGTGTATAATACACGTAGCTGAGCGGGAACCTCTCAGCGTGTGCTAAGGGGTGTGCTGCGGGCAACACACCTTTCCATATCAAACGCGTGTTTGAAATTTTCAATAAGATAGAGCTATTCATGGCCCAGTAAGCAGAAAGCACGCCTCAGTCATATCAATTGGGTTTTACCTCTAGTCGCCGTTCGAACCCGTCAGCTTTGTTATGGTTATTATTCACGCTATCGAGCTCTTGTTAGACTCAACACGATGATCATTGCTTCCAGCATACCGAGATTGAGGATATCGCTCTGCCTGGTCTCCACCGAGCCAATGGTCAACGGTACGAATGTTTGGATAACCCTCCCTGCCAGAAAGTGAGACATTGTCCAAGGCACCGGGTCAATAAATGCCTACATTCCAAATTCCGATACAAAGCGTCCGGCAAGTATGTCCCAATTATGCCAGGGTTCCTGGGAACCATGCCAGACATTCCCTATCAATCAAGGCATTAGGTTCGCTGCGGCGTGCCTCTAACTTTACTCACATTGGTGTAAATCACCGAGAGTCTTATCTGTAGTAACCGCTCCAGGCGCGCTGTATGGTGAGCTTCTGTGATAGTGGATATCACAGAACTTGCCAACAATGGAAGGCAAAGTGCGCTCATAGATAAAGCGCGCCGGGAACTTCGTCTTCCGAAAGTCGGATGTTTCATCTGAATAATCAACAATGTTGATAGATTCCGCAAGTTGGTAATCCTCGTTGTTGCCAGCTGTCACGATGCTGCACTCAGTGCCGCTGGCTAAACATCTCAATGAAGGAAGACTGACTAAAAATCACAACCGACGGGTGATGGCGGAGTCTTTTAACGTTTTGCTCTGCTTCAATTTCAACAAGCTTCAGAAAGGAGTCATAGGCTGGGTACTAAGACAGGTCTGCGTCAATCTTTAAGCAAGATGACAATCCCAACGAGCGCACTTGACCACATCCAAACATGAAGTCTTGCCAGACGAGGACTGGTGGAAATCTATAAGACAATATTCTCCTAAAGTTGTGACCAAACTTACTGCCGAGTTCTGCCAAGAGTCCAGCTGCATCAAGGGTCCTCGAGAATTTGCACAATTGAAGGACTCACCATCGCAAATGTCGTAAAAAGTGTCTGCTTCGTAAATACCGCCTCCCCAAATTCGAATCATATTCTGGTTCCCATCGATCAAGAGCTGCAACCAGGCGCGGTACCTCTCTGTCGTTACCCTACAAGCCAACTCAAATCAGCCACACGACAAACCAACGAAGAGCCACAGACGTCGTAAGGAATGAATCTGCAGGTATCCAGTTAGATCCACCACAGAAGATCCTGATATTGTTGACTTCGAACAGGAAAGTCTTCCCTGGTTGATCGATGAGAGGCTCTTCAACTACGCGGACGCGGCGGAAAGCGACTCTTTCTGTCTTCGAATCGACAATCTGGCCAGCCTATGGCGTGTACGTGTCAATGATGACAGCTGTTTGAACCACCAATACTCACGGCATCGGAAACAGTGACTACGATGCTATAAAGTGGTTGCTTCCCATAATGAACAGGGTACCAGAGTTGAAGCTCTCCACTGGGAAATTCAAACTCTGCGCGAGCGTTCCCAGACTCTACCTTGATGTTCTTCTCTGTGTAAACTACGCCTCCTTGGGGATTCTTCAGAGTGATGGAAGCCGAACTGGAAAATTTGTCCGACAGTAACAAGTCAACAGAGATCTTCACATCCAGTGCTTCTGAAACTACACTCCTGATGTCGACATCTACCAGATAAACATCATAGGTGTGGAGTTTAATGGGTTTCCAAGGACCGACGGTCATCAAAACTGGACCCCAATCCCAACCATAGCTAGCGATTCTGTGAGAATTTCTCAAAGAGAAGGATAACTAGAAAGAATTACTTGTATTGCGCCTTGCGCACATGCAGGCGACTGGAATCACCGTTCCATAAGTGAAATTTGCCATTGGCCTTTTCGAGTGCCCTTCCCTGGAGATTTGTACAGTGGTGGACGAGTGGAATGAAAATAATGTGTCACCTTCTTGAACCCACTGGCAAAAGTAATCAGCAGATCGTTCGCGCCGGCTCTCAGGAGAGGCTTCACAGGCGCCCTGTATGCGATGAACTGGTCCTCGGTGCTAACCGAAGTTTGAAACCATGGTCGACATCGTTAAATGCATAACGACGTACTCGAGGATACGCTGGCCGTTCTAATTGCATCGTCAGAGATACTTTCGAAACTGAGCTCAGAATACTTGCCAGTGTGATGCTGGCAAATGTGTCAAGGCCTTCGAAAACAAGGTCCGCGTTTGTCGCAGTGAGGTCCTTTTCAGTGACGGTGAATGTATTCTTGAATGCCCAGTCGGCTTCCCCGATCCCTGTGTAGCATTGAAAGAGTTGGTAGTGAACTAACGACCAACCAGTAGATTGTGGCAATTACACTGTACTTCCCACTCGTTCAAGCCAAGGAACTGGAAAGATCGATCAGCATGACATCCTCCAGAACACCTATCACAAAATCTCACTGGATCTGGGATTCTCTTGGATTTCAAAAGCTCGACATGAACCGTTGTAGGGAACTCTGAGACTGCCAGCCATTCGCCATCATTTGTTCCCTGTCCTCCACCGACTTGAGTAAACTGCCACCCTGATGCAATGGTTCTGATAGTGCTCATGGTCAGAAAATGCTGAGGGAAGGCAGAAATGTCACTTCAGACGCACCGCTTTCGCTATAAACCCCTTTGGACACAAACGGATCACCTGCAAGGTTCATGCGACACACGGTGTCAACTTTCGCCGAGAATACTCCGACTAGATGTACGGCCGAACTTCGTCGGCAGGAACCATTTGATTTGGAAGTGTGAGGTGAAACCTTCCGATGCCTGTTTCTGATAGCAAGAGCAATGACGCTGTCAACTTGAATGATGATGAATTATATACGACATGAAGCGTGTTTACATGTAGATCAAGCTCGGGATTTGCCTTTGCTAGTGGTTCCTGCGGCACTCACACGAACACGTTTGAAAGGACTGCTCGAGGGTAGAGGCTGTATTGGCCAATAGATCCAACCGAGGCTGATGCCAAAGAACTCCTTGGGAGGTCGCTATATAAACAATTCAAAACTATCGTCCGTTTGAAAGAATAATCGGACGTTCTGCCAGTTTGACACATGAATTGTCGAAGCAAGTTTTCTTGTCTCCGCAAAGTCTTCCTGTCAGTTTCATATGCACAACGTCCTAGTGGAGCTTAATAGAAGCCTGAAACGGGCTTAAATGATATACAATCAATTACTATATTTTCCAGACCGTCTCGTTGTATACTGTAAAATCCACCTACTCAGAGCAAGTACCGGAATCCTTTGGGACGATTTAGCCTGGCATCTTCTGCTTCTAGCTCCAGATTTAGGCGGCTCAGGTGTTTTCTGAAGGCCCACGACATAAGGATACACGATGCATTTGTTACGATGCAGATTGCACACGATTTCGCATAGGAAGGACCCCATGCAGACGGCCAAACATAGCTGTGAGGATGTGAGATCTAGCCGAGACCAAGGCTCTGGAACTACTCACGAGCCGATCACATTACCTAGCGACGAGAACGAGTTGATGAAAGCAAGAGCCACGGCACGTTTGGAAGGAGGCCGCGGTATGGAGTTACTGACCCACGCCCAGAAAATGATGAAGCCGACGTAGGACTGAGCCATAAGAAACCTTCGGAGATGCGTCGCAAGAGACAAACCAGGTATTGAGGATGCCACTCACAAGGATATGTAACGAATCACTATGTTCATACTCAGTATTGCCATAGAAAATCCAAGAATACCCAAGAGTAAAGGCACAGCAGTATGAAAAAAGCGCTCTCCACGCAAATCAGAGTGTCTATAGACAAATTTGTTAGTGTTAGCCCCGAAGATGGAAGGCCTGTGCAGAATCACCTCGATATTTTGAACCCTACGAGCGTAGCAAACGCCCAAGGTGGAGAGCACAGAAGAAGAGTTATCGTCGGGGTATATCCCATGGTTGCGCTCAATGTGGGGAAGAAAGCATTAAATGAAAGTGAAACAACCATGCTTGTCAGTGCAATGCAGAGCCACCAAACCTTCCAGTCTGAAAGCGCTAACATTAACCCGGTCGCCTGCCCTTTCGTATTGTCTGTTTCTCCTTCATCCACTAAACCATCCTCCTCCAGCCGCAATTGTGCCACAGCACGCTCTTGAGGCGTGAGCCACTGAGACGGTGACGATGGGAAATCAGGCAATACGAAGATCGCGCTGAGAGCGACAACCACAGTAAGTGTCCCCTCGATGTAGAATAACCACCTACAAAAAAAGCGGTCGAATACATTGAGAACGACTCTGAAAAGTGGAATGTGGGATTACCTCCACGCTGCATATCCTAAAACACCATCCATAGAATCAAGAATCGCAGATGCTATAAGGGAGCCGAACGCATTGCTAATCATGATGCCGCACAATAAAATGGCAGTCCTTTCCCCCAACTCTCTGCGTCTATACCTGTCCGACAATCAGCAACATTACAACGAGCTGAGAGCATGCATGACTTGCCATTTAGAGAGAAGGAATAAAGCCCCAGGAAAAAATGCGGCCTCAACAAATCCAATGAAGAATCGTGTAAGGAGAGCACCGGTATATCTTCCCAAAGAACGGCTCAGACACAGCAATTTAGAGAAATGCATGATTTACGTGGTAGTTGTGCCTGAATGAGAATCACTCAGTCAAATGGCGATGGATGATGTGCAACATTACCTGTAAGGACAGACATAATGCCCCAGATAGCCATGCACCCTGGGAGATAGATAGAGGGTCTCCCGATATGGTTTAGAAACATATTACTGACAGGTCAGGTCACGTTTACTACTTGTAGAGCAAACAGTGATGGAGACTTACGAAGGCACTTGCATGAGGATATAACCGACGTATAAGGCACTCAAGATGTTGTTGAATTGATATCCTTCCAAATGAAGATCTTCCTCAAGACCCCGAAGTCTCGCTGCACTTGTGAGAGACAACAATGTCGGATCAAATTCCATGATTTTCCTTGTCATCCGAGGAACAACTTACGCCGCATTGTTACGATCAATCTAAACCATTGTCTACCACACGAACTTCATTTGAGTATACAAACTACTCACATAGTTTAGAATGTATATTAATACTAATATTGACATTCGGGTATCCAGTTTCCTCAGGAGACTCTTTTCTATGCGTTCTCGGTCCTCTTGAGACGAGTATGGCACCGCTTCACAGAGGACATTCTCATGCAGTTCCGTTGCGGCAGCGTCCTCAGAGTTCCTCGGGTCCACAGCTTTTGGGGCAAATAATTTTCCGACATTACAGATAGTCAAACCGAAAACTCTCGGAGGCCGTAGACTAGTAAGGACTCACGTAGGCTGGAGTAACTAACACCTTCATATGCTCTATCTGCCATCCGATCGGAAGTTGCCAAAAGTATTAGTAGGATGCAGCGAGGCTTGTGGACTCGTATGTTAGTGTTGTTGTGAAACGAAAGCCTGTCGTTTTTCTTCCGCGGGAACGTGGCTGCTTGCTCTCGGCAGCTTCGAGTGGCCCGAGTGAACAGCTGAGTACGACTCAATTCATTATAAACTGCATCGTGCGTTTAACAACCATATTGATAGTAGTAGGTAGTTGACATTGATAACTGAGCTGCAAAGGCGTGCTAAAGAAGGTACCTGAAGCCTTTCGATAATCCAGAAACATACTCTATCGTCTCCGCCTTCTTGTTCAGTCGTGCTAGATATAACCGATATACCCAACACATAGCAATGCTCAACAAACTCGTCATGATACATATGAGATAAGAGTTGACATATGTTGGACCCCAGTACGACGGCCAGATGTATCTGGTAAAAATGTTATCGTATTAGCAGCTTTACATTGTAATGAGCTAGAATACTTACGAAGCCCCGATATTGCCGAACGTTGCAATTGAGTTGATGAAAGCAATTCCGACAGCCCGTTTTGATGATGATTCGGGAATGGAGTTGCTTACCCAGGTCATGAACACCACAAAGGCAACAGATGCTTGGGTCATGAAAAAGCTGAACAGAAGTGAAGACTTGTCGCCTCAGAAAGTTGAAGAAGGCGTACAATGAAATGTAGCGGATTGCAGTGTTCATCGTCGAGATTGCAATCACAAATCCGATAATACCCATCATCACAGGACCAGCGATATGCCAAAACCTATCACCACTAGAGTCTGAGTGCCTGAAAAAGAAAGAAAAGTCAACGACGATGCAAATAATTCAAAGACCACGAAAAACCTTGTCACGAGAAAAGATGTAGCTGTCCCCATCAGCCACGGAGGAACGCATAACAAGAGAGTGGTGGTCGGGCTGTAACCCATGGTCGCACATAATGTAGGAAAGAAGTTCCCGAATGAAAAAGCAACAATCATGCTAGACAGTGATATACCTAACCACCAGATCTTCCAGTCTGTCAGTGCATCCCGTAAACCAGATTCATTCGCCTGCTTGGGCTGATCTCGCCCGAGGCCACGTAAATCCTCCTCCATTCGCACCTGTGCAAGAAGGTGTTCTTCGTGTGTAAGCCAGCTGGCAGGAGATGAAGGAAAGTCTGGGATTATGAAAAGGGCAACAGTAGATATGATGAGAGTCAGAGCACCCTCAATGAAAAACAACCACCTGGAAACAAAAAAATTATAGATACATGATGGGGCTAGTATGAATTTTAATCACCTCCATGCGGGGACACCTAATGCACCATCCATTGCAGACAGGATGCCAGATGCAATGAGTGAGCCAAAGGCATTGCTGACAGAACTTCCGCAAGTGAGAATCGCCATCCTCAGACCGAGTTCATTACGTGTGTACCTTTCGCCTCGGAATAAGGAAGGATAATGACATGTCAATTCATTAAAAAAATACCATCTGGAAAGAAGGAAAAGAGCCCCAGGGAAGAACGTAGCCTCCACAAATCCGAGTAAGAAACGCGAGACGAGAGCTGAATGGTAACTGTCGGAGAAAGTCTGTCAACTTGGATGAGCTTCGAGATCGATGTACTCGCAGACCTCTGGGAGGCGCCAGTACCAATAGATATTACCCCCCATAGTGACATACCACCAGAGAGATACACCGACGGCTTCGCAATCTGACTACTAAGGAACCAGTTTCTTTGATCCAATGTTGTTCAAGATGTGTTCGCATTTAGGGAGGTTGAAACTCACGAAGGGGTTTGCATCAGCATATAGCCAACGTACAGAATGCCGATCAGAGTGTTGAATTGAGTCCCGGACATATGAAGATCCTCTTCCAGACCCTTCAGTCGTGCGGCCCTAGCCAAATGCATAATGTCCACAGCTATTGCAGTGGACTGGTGTACGACTCACGCTGCGTTGTTTCGGTCCATCTTGTCAATGGATGAAACGTGGTTGAGTTCTCGGGTGTATGATATAGCAACGCGCAAGGGTACTTTGCTGTTGAAAGCTTCACTCACATAGTTCATGATATATATCAAGACAAGGAAGGCGCAGCGGAAATCGAGCTTTCGAAGAAGTGCCTTCTCGATCTCGCGGCGTCTTTCTGTGCCACCGAAGGCTTCTTCATCAAGGTCCCCTGGTTGTGTATATTCGCCCGGCTCGTTACCGTCGCTGAGGAGTCTGTCGCTTGGAGAAAAGAGCATCCCGTTGCTAGACGATGCAACTACCCAGTGGACGATAAAATTACTACGAAGGTCGCGGGATTCCACTGACCCGACTCACGCCTTCCGCTGAATCCACACGCTCCTTCACCATTACTTCGTCCGTCTGCACAGGAATGTCGGCCGCAGCGATTCTGCTATCACCTTCGGTCACGCCTTCTACATACCATAAGGTCGTCTCCCCCACCCTTCAGATCCCATCTGATCCCCAGTTCTCCATCCCTGTTGGTCTCTTGGCATGTCAACGTGAGGCAACGAATAAGATGAGTTTATCATAACTGAGACTAATCCCAAAGGGGACCCTCTCCTCCGCGAGCTGTTGACCACCGTTGTGAGTTGTCGGGTCTCACCAACGCATCCAGCGCCAAGCGGAAGAAAGGGAAAGAAGGACACTGCATCTACAGTACCAAGAACTCCCACCCTCGAAGTTATTTTGCATGATACTATCGTGTTTCCAGAAGGCGGCGGCCAGCCCTCCGACACTGGACTGATTCAAACCGCTGATGAAAGGGTCTGGAAGGTTCTACAAGCGAGGCGTCACGGTGGACATGCTGTTCACTATGTACAAGTAGAAGATGCCGAGGTGGATATTCTCCAGTTCGCAGTAGGAACCAAAGTCTCGGTCAAGCTCGGAGACACCGACTGGGACCACAGGTACGATCATGTAAGTGTCTACAATTCACTAGATTTCGTTATCGTGACCAGCACTTCGATGTAGATGACTATGCACACCTCTCAACATCTTTTATCCGCTGTGCTCGAGGATCGTCTGAACATCCAGACGCTCTCTTGGTCTTTGACGGATGCACCCGCTCCATGCTACGTTGAACTAGCGAGAAGCATGACCAGTGATGAAATACAAAGTATTCAGACTACAGCAAACCGATACGTCTTCGAAGGCCGCAATGTTCATGTCGAGGTTCAGGAGATAGAAAAACCGAATGAACCGGAGGAGTTAGAAGACCATGCGCGTGGTTTCGCTAAGGCGATCCCTACCGACTATACTGGCGGGATTATGAGAGTTGTGGTTATTGACCGTATCGATCGGAATCCGTATGTCCTTAAGCACTCTGCTCGAGATAATGGCACCAATGGAACACACTGCGCAGCTGTTGCGGCACTCATTTGCCCAGTTTGCACAATCTTCAACTCTTCCTAGTTCCTCAAACAGAGACCCTTGCTCGCTCCAACACCACCTCTGCCAGACTGTATTTCTTTGCCGGGCCACGGCTCATCGAATATTTGACCAATACACACCAGCAGCTCACAGCGACCGCAGCGACTCTCAGCTGTGGGGCTCTTCAGGTACCGGCTCGTGTGGAGCAAGTGATAGACGAACGCAAGAGAGCAGAGAAGCGGGTTGACGACCTTGAGTCTGAGCTTGCGAAGTATATCGCAAGGAACATCGCAGAGGAAATGGGACAGTCATCGGGCTCGGTATTCATGAAACATATGCATCGAGTGGATGATTCCATCAATCCACTTGGATTCTTATCCGCTATAGCAACTGCGTTTACAGGGGTTGCTCGTGCTGAGAGCCAATACCTCCTCATCCTATCCTCGACGCCGTCCTCTCAAAGTGTAACGGGAACCAGTGTTTTGTTGATACTTGGTTCAGCTGAGAAACATGCAAAGGAAGCAGGGGGGCTGCTAAAGGAGAAGCTCAACGTCAAAGGGGGAGGGAAAGGCACTAGATGGAGTGGAAAGTTGACCGGCGTTTGGAAAGCAGGACGTGAGGATGCGGTCATCTCAGATGTCATTCAAGTCATCCGAGAAACTGACACACACTAGAAGTTAAATCTTTGATGTACCCTCGATCTGTATTCTATGCAGTACGAGTTGACGGCGGTACGTCTATATCAAAGCGTTTATTTGTCGTACATACGTGTGCTATTGGGTCCCGGAACAAGGGTCAAGTATACTACTCCAAGATGGAAAATGAACCTATGGAGGGGGATGCATGCACATGTCTGATAGGAACTACTGATTGGTAGACAACTCCGCTTGGCATGCACACAGCAGAATATAATCGCACTGTGGGGGCCACTGTGTTCCAGCGGATCTCTGTAAGGGACTGACTCATATGTACTGCAGAGCAACTATCTATGCGGTAGCTACTCGTGAGGAAATTTGGAATTAAGGGGGGAAAGAGTATACATGAAACAAGGACCTGCTGCTGTCACCCGGTCTACGAACGTGTGCCTAGTCTGGTCACCAGACTAATGTGCCGGCGAGCAGGATCCAGCCTCTTCAGCGCTTCAGCGCTGGCCTAGGCAAGGGCTCACATGACAGGGGGCCTGCAATGCGTCGTCGTCAGTTGCCCTTATCTCAAAAAACTTGCAGCTGCATAATAAAACGAGGTGAGACACCATCTAGTAGTTTGGTATTTGCGAACTCCACACAGTGCGCGGCAACGCAAGAAGTGACGACTTGACACTCTCTGCCAACTTGTTCGAGTGTAAAAATAACGAGATCTCCCGAATTATTACTTACCCGACTTGGACTGGGTGTTGGGAAGAAGAGCGTTTCTCTCTCGTTTCCCATGTCCGCAAATCCTGCAGACTCGGAGTCACTGCCCATCGAAGAAAAGGATCCGGATTTGAAGGGGGATGTATCCACTTCCGACGATCCAGACAACGAGTTCGGTGGTAAAGAGGCACGTAAAACGCTCGAGCGCAAGCTCTTGTGGAAACTCGACCTCCGAATGTCCATCCTGGTCGTGATCTACATTCTGAACTACGTAAACTCACACATCGGTTTTCCATTCGAGCTTCGGACTGATGATCAGGACAGATCGACAG
Source organism: Boletus sensibilis (assembly GCA_038092655.1). NCBI lineage: Eukaryota > Fungi > Basidiomycota > Agaricomycetes > Boletales > Boletaceae > Boletus > Boletus sensibilis. The sequence continues at coordinate 6,378 of JBBPQU010000101.1, read as the reverse complement.
AAACAATGCTAGGTATGCGTACCACACCGCTGAGGCGAAACGGATTCCCACTAATGTGAATTAGTGCCGCCCGAGCACGAGGGCTCACGACCGACCTTCACCTTGTCGGTCAGCAGTTCGCGACTTTGTTGTCCATCCTATACGTGGGCTATATTATCATGCAGATCCCTTCGTAAGAAATATCGATCCTCACCCAATACGCATGCCACTGATAATGTTCCAGTAACATGTTCTTGAACTATATCGGAAAACCGTCCCTCTATTTACCCGGCTGTATGATCGTCTGGGGCGTCATTTCCGCTCTGGCGGGTATCACCACAAAGTGGGTCGTCTATGCAACGTCCGGGGAAAGTTCCCAACTTGAATTCCGCACACTACAGTTTCACCGGTGCATTGCTTACGCGATTTTTCCTCGGTTTCGTGGAAGCGGCATTTTTTCCTGGTGCCCTCTTCCTAATCTCAAAGTGGTTGGTTGGTTTGCTACCGTAATCGAAACCACTTCACACAAACATCTATGATAGGTACAAGCGGGATGAAATAGGGCTGCGTACCGCAATATTATACTGCGGGAACATCATAAGCAATGCTTTTGGGGCCTTGCTTGCTTCCGGAATTTTAGGGGGTATGAATGGTGTCCTCGGACACGCAGCGTGGAGGTGAATTCTGTCCCAGGAATTACTTGCTTGGAGGACATGTCGGTTTAACTCATGACATGTTAGGTGGCTGTTCTACATCGAAGGGGCCTTGACATGTTTCGTTGCAGTTTGCGCCATATTTATCCTCCCAGATTTTCCAGCTGGCACAGGTTGGCTCACAGAAGAGGAACGTCGACTTGCTCTGAGGCGTATGGAGGAAGACGTCGGCATCGGCGACCAGGATGAAACCGAAACCGGGGGAAGGGCACATGGATTGTACCTCGCTGTGACGGATTGGAGAGTATGGTTGTTCGCTCTCGCGATGACAGCACAAGTCGTTGCACTATCTTTCAATGCCTACTTCCCAACACTGAGCGCCACGCTTGGTTACAATCCGACGGTGACCCTCCTATTGGTTGCACCTCCGTTCATTTTCACGGTGATTGTGGCATTCTGGTTATCCAGGTAAAAAGCTTGATTTGAAGTGATCTAAGCCATCTAAAAATTATTCCTGGGTGATTAGACATTCGGACAGGAAGCAAGAACGGTTCTACCACATGATTAGCTCGTACACCGCGGGTATCGTTGGCTTTATCATCGCCATCAGTACCATGAATACTGCGGCGCGCTACGTGTCTCTGTAAGGGACATCTGTTCATTTCTTGGATATCGCGCTGAAAATGTATTGGGACAGTTTCCTCATGGCACAATCGTATGCTGGATTTGTGGTGATGTACGCGTGGATGAACAATTCATTCCCGCGTCCACCATCGAAACGCGCGGTGTGCCTGTCGCTTATCAACGGGTTCTCGCAGTTGGGCAACATTGCAGGGTCGTGAGTCCATCACTGAGCTGCAGGGGGGATGGCACTAAGGACGCTGCATGATAGATACGTCTGGCCGTCGAACTGGGGACCGACGTAGCGGTATTCATATGGGATATGTATCGCGTGCTCGGGTAGCGCGATCATGATGAGTTGGGTATTCAGGGAGCAGCTCCGTGCGCTGAATAGAAAGCTGGAAGAGGAAGGAAAGGGGTTTAGATATATTCTTTAGCGATGTAAGTAAGTAGGCTAGTGAGCACGTGCGCAGAGAAGTGGGATAATAATTCAACGCTCGCCCTCTCTCAACGTCGTCGTCGTCGTCCTCCAATGAACTCGCTCGCCTTGCTTTCTCGTCAACTCGACGTCCTCGTCTTCCCCCGCACTCCGCCTTCCACGCCCGTCGACGCTCAACCTCCATTTCTCCCCCACCGCCCCGCTGTGAAGCGTCGTGGTTCCGACGCTGGCAGTTCTCTCAATCGAACCACCCCTTGGTCCGATAAACCACTCCTAGATTCTCCACACCCCACCGGCCCTGCTCGACCGAGGCGCTCCTACTCCTCTCCCTCTGGTTTCTTGCCAATTCCTTTCCCCAAACCATCCGTCTCTGATCCAGCCGTCAGATTACAGCCAAGCCTCAGATTCAGGAGCACTTTCAGACGTCTCTTCTTTGTCCGCGTTTTCGTTGTTGTCTGGAACACGATATGCGCTACATGGGCCTCTTGGATCCCTGGAGAAATCGACGGCAGCCGAAATCAGCTCGCAGTCATCCAACTCGATGATCAGAACCTGCGAGACGCGAAGACCGACGATGCTCGTACTGTTCCACCAGCAACGCAACAGTCACCGTTCCCTCCCCCAACCCGCCCACCATCTCTAGATGCCCCATCCCATCTCGTATACGGAGTTCATCCCAAGTCAGAGATGGGTCCCCTCCCTACTCCTCCCCCATCACCTGTTCCTGGTTCCGCATCTCTATCGATATCAGGACACGATTCCCACCCGCCTCCACCAGCCGAAGCCGCCCGAGAAGCCACCCCTCCTTTGCCAGCTCATAAGACGCCCTTCCATCTCCCCAAGACACTGGTGCTCGACTTGGACGAGACTCTCATACACTCGACGTCAAAGCCCATCTCCCTGTCCTCTGGCGGTTTTGGTCTCCTCGGTTTTGGAAGGCGCAACAAGGGTCACACTGTCGAGGTAGTCCTCGGTGGTCGGAGTACGTTGTATCATGTATACAAGCGCCCCTTTGTGGATTATTTTCTTCGCAAGGTAGATCCTGTTGTTCCAGGAACCTTTTCCCGCGATGTTGATCTACTGCAGGTTTCTGGATGGTACACCCTGGTCGTGTTCACTGCCTCGATGCAGGAGTATGCGGATCCAGTCATCGACTGGTTAGACGCTGGACGTGGCATCCTCGCCCGTCGTTTCTTTCGGGAGGTGCGTTGTCCAACCTTGGCATCGTCTGCTTTTTCAAAATCTCTCTTAGTCCTGTACGCTGCTCCCAAATGGTTCATATACCAAAGATCTGTCTATTATCGAGCAGGATCTCTCACGTGTTTGCCTCATTGACAACTCACCAATCAGTTATCGCGTCAATGAAGGTCAGTATGGCTAAACGTCGACTCCAGGCTGTCGTTTAATCCAATCCTGACAGCAAACGGTATACCCATAGAGGGATGGACCCACGATCCGCACGACGAAGCCCTCCTTGATTTGCTACCAATCCTCGACTCCTTGCGCTTCACCTCTGACGTGCGTAGAGTTCTGGGACTCCGTGGCTTTTCGTCATGATTGCTTGATGTTTTGAATCTCTCACCACCCTCCCTCCGATGATCAAAGATCGCATAGCACTTTCATCATTTGCATCTTCCCCTACACATTCCCTTCTTGCATGCACTTGCATTCCGCATTGCACTCATAGTCTAGTGACCATCGCTGCATAATTTAATACTGATTATCCTGTACACTACCCACTTCAGAACACGTCCCAAAGTCAGCAATGAGCACAAAGCGCGTGACGTTATTAAATGGAGGTGATGGGATATATGTAGTAGATGACGAAACATGCTATCCGGACACACGAGGATTCAAACTGAGTATGACCCCGACATTACCGCAGGTATTACATCGCCAAAGCAGCCTGCAACTCTTTCAACTGCGCTTCCTCGTCGTCCTCCACCGCAATTTGTTTGGCTGTCGGCGTAATGAAAAATATGAATGATCTGCTCATGAATGGTGAGACTCCTCGACACTTACGCGCTTCCCGTGCGCCCGAAGGAATGTGTACAGGAACATGTTCCGCGCCGGCTAGACGCTCATCTAATTGCGCTTGCTCAAGCTCAGCCAATTCTTCCCTGAGTTCATCCTATGGGGCGTCGTGAATGCCTGTAGTACTCGTTCAAGGGTGGTAAATTACCTCGTCAGCTTGATCGGTTGGTGCAGATATTGCTTCTGCGATCTCGTTGGCTATCTCTCGTTGTTCACCAATCCTCGCCATCGTAGCATCCACGTCAGGCAATTTCCTGAGGGTATCATCAATTTGAGGGACAAGAGACGGATGAACCACACCAACATGTGTCCATGGATCTGCTCTAACACGTCGGAAGCTTTCTTCATAGCTTGCATAGTCTCGAGATTGAGGTTGGCCGATTCTAGAGTGTTGATCTGTTGTTCCAGCTGCAAACGCTGTCCGTTTAATCGTTCCATTTCCGCTTCGCTTTGTTTCTTTCTGCGCAGCGCCTGGGTCGCAACTGGTCGACGCGGAGGCCTTTGAGTGGGTGTACATGTCTATCGATAATGGCGTACCCGCTTTATTTGATACAGCGTTCACCTTTGCCTTCTTCAATTCCTCGTCTATCTTCTTCTGGAGGTAGTCCTCCTTCTTCTCTATCATCTGTAGCTGTTGCCGCAGTGAGACGATAGCATCACGAGCAGCTTGTTTGGAGTCCCGCTTCCCCCCAAAGAAAGACATAAAACTAGCCATCATGGTCCTCAGTGTGGCTATGAAGGAAGCAGGGATGGTGTGGATCAAAGACAAGGGAAGGGTTAGTGATAGTTTCTCTGCGGGACTACCACTAAGCCACAGGAGTGACTGTCCTGTCTCGAAAAGGAAATCAATACCCCTTGGACCGCAGACTCAAACCAACTTATAGATCATGAATAGAAAAGCTTCACGAGCAACTTGAAATTATGGTATAAAATCGCGCGTCTAGGTATGCAAAGGCTTCGCCTTTGGCCATTAAATGCCGAACATATGTAGAATAGTCTACCAAACACGTGATCACTGTTCCTTCCCTTCGTCGGTTCCCCTATGGAGAGTCAGCTTCGAACAACGCTATTCACGAAGTACTTACTCAACCTCCTCGTCGCTCCGATCGTCAGATGCCCCATGACCAGTCAGAACCCGATATGCAACGCGGCATATCATTCCGAACCAAATGACTTGAATCACCTTTGCATAGCGGTGAGCATGCAGCAAGCAGATGAGTACACTTAACTCACCTGTAGTGCAATCAGCAGAACAGAGAAGGTCTTGTGTATGAAAGGGGAGAAATAGTTGCCTTTCTCAGGCGCCCCCATCTCACTGACAAGGTGTACGGAGTCCACTACAACACATTTGATGGTGATAATGAAAAGGACGTGTCGAGTGATGAACCAAGAGACCATGAAAACGGTAAAGGTCACGTCGCAAAGAGTATATAGGGCAATATATCGCAGCATCTTAGCAAGCTGGCGTCCACTGAGTAAGAATCATTCATCTACTTGATGCTCAAGGGCCACTTACAGGTAAGAAAATATCACAACAGTCCATCAACATCATGACAAGGCACCCCATGCGAGTGAAATTGTAAGCGTAACTTGCAACCATGAGCATGATGGTGATGATATGATGGGCCATCATTTGAACATGATCCTTCCTTCGAGCCTCAGCATTGAGGATCAGCACTTGATGAAGGTAGAAGGCGGTCTGGGTAAGATAATAAAACTTGACAGTACCAGCCACGGGAACGTGAGGGTAATTCAACCACAGATCTGTAGGATGCAACACTCGGGTGGGAAGGTTGCGGTGCACATACTAGGACAGAAGAGTGTTAGACCTGAGTGTTTGCTTGCGTCCCGTTGGTAAAAAGGTTACTTACGACGCCAAAAGCGAAGTTTACGGTGTAGTATATGAAAGACCAGCCTTGCTCGGCGAACCTCAACATGCTTCGATGTATCCTGCGCGCATCTCTTTTCGACATGGTACGAGGTGCATATTCTCCATTCCTGTGACTAGCGAGGCCGTTCGGAAGGGATGAACCGTTGACCGAGCCTTTGGGGGCACCGTTAACCTTGATCTTTTTCCGTTGTGACCTTTCCCAGTCACGAGTGAGTTTCCATTTGGCGAATGGTTCCATGAGATAGATGCGTGTTATGTCGCGTAACACTGCCATGACGGCGATACACGAGACGATGACACAAGCATCGAGGATACCGGTGGTATAATAGAGGGAATCATGGAAGGAGTCAGGCTCCGGAGGAGGGGTGATAGGGTATGACAGCGTAAAGAATGGGATGAGAAAGGAAGGAAGCCATTCCGAGACCTGCAAGCTGTTCATCTGAATGCGTCGCAGGAAGTCGTCAAAATTTCATGGACCTGAAAGACGTTTCAACTCAGGTGCAATTTTGCGTTTGTTTGCCCGGTTACGTTTTTGGAGTAAAACACGACCAAAGCAGAACTTGGCAATGACAAACAAGCTCAGGGAGTCGGATGGGACAAGTGTTGCCCTCAGGGACGCGAAAGACGGCGACAGACACGACGGCGCACTCAGCGCGCTGCGAATAGCCCGTAGGTCAAGGATCCGTGAGAGTCTCTTGCCAGATTAAGTGGGAGCCTATAGCAGATCCGTATTCTAGCCAGTATTATTACCGACATGGCTC
>JBBPQU010000100.1:0-39979 GCA_038092655.1 Boletus sensibilis | reverse complement strand
ATTCGAACAATCGATCGTCGCCAACTTCATTCTACTACTACTTTTTACATCCAACGAGTCCCACTCACGACAGTCCGTCCCCAGCAAACGACGACACCTTCAGACTCTCCTTCATTCTCGTCCACACCGCCGTCGCGCCCTCCAACGCCACCTTTTCCGCCTCTGCTAACGCTGTCACAGAAAACGCGGTTCCGGGACTAGCACGGTAGTTTGTCCAGATCATCTTGGATGGTGGTATGGGACCGCTGGGGCCAGTGCCTTCTATGGATGTGTGGTCGACGCCAAAGAGAAATGCAAAGCAGCCGGTGTGATCTGAGTTACTGCTACCACCACCTTGAGTGACGAGTTGTGGTTGACTCGCAGAGGTGGGTTGAGCGACGGCGATGGCACAGAGGACGCCTCGCATCGGGATCGAGCCTGCACTGAGAAGTGCGAGACTACACGCGTTGATCTCCGCCGCGAGGAGCACGTCGACGTCCACGGCTGCGTTCGTTCGCGACGAAGACGCGTGCGCGTGCCCCGAGCGTGAGTACGATGCAGATGGCGAGAGCGCCTGCACCACCACCTGCACCAGCGTTCTCGGGTGCTGTGCGAGTATACATGCGCGCTCGAGGATCCCTTTGAGTGCGATCCCAGCATGTTTTTCGGTGGTACCGGGGACGGAGGAGAGAGGGCGGACGTGGACGTCGATGGTCGCGCGGGCGGGGTGTTCAGTGGCGAGTCGGGCGGCGATGGGACCGCTTATGGAGGCAAGGGCGGTGGTTGGGCCGAATGAGAAGCGGGCTGAGCCGTCGACGCCGGAGAGGGCGTCGAAGGCGATGTGGATGGGGAGTAACATGTCTTACTAAGGCTGTGATTTTTTGGCTCAGTTTGATCGTGCTCGAAAAAGGAAACTAGCCGTGCGATTTGTTTCTCGCCATCTTCTTCAAGAACATACATTGTAATGGTGGTCAAACCACTCATGTTTTCCACCATCGATTTGAAAGTTCCATTTCCCCACCTCTTTCCCATCGTACGTACACACCGCTCCTGATCGATCACGATGATCTCGTCAAGTGATGGACCTGCCGGCAATCACTGGAATCCACTGGCAGGTAGGCTGATCACGAAGTTCGATCTCATGGTTTACCCTCCAGGGTCATCGTGAACTGTGACTTGAAGCATCCTGATCCAAACCCTGATGCAGCTTTGCGTTCGGTTGCCCTTATGCCGGCGGTCCTGGAGCGTGCTAAGTACCCGACGGTATGGAACGATAATCACGGATGCGCTCGTCCTTTTGTCTAGGTTGGTAACGCTATATACTCGCTTGACTACAATAGGTCTCATCGATTCATGGTATAGTTGTCCCGTAAAATATGGAATGGAGCCCATGCCCCTATTCGCCGGGTCGTTCACGATGCCCCTTCCTCGTCGACCACGGAGGCACCCGTCCCCGAAACGCATTGTTTGATCATGGACCAGGGTCGTCGTGAACCCTGGTGCAGCCGTAACCAAAAAAAAACGGTTTGCTCTTGCCAATCCGCGGTCTTGACTCTTAGCCATGGACATGGCCTACGCTGCCCTGGCTGTACGCTCCTACTACCGAGTACAGTGACAATTGGTCTCTGATCGATCGTCACCTTCAAGGTATGCCGGTTCCCTTTTTACCCTCGTTGGCCTTCAGCCCAGACCCGAGCCGCCCGGGGAATTTTTCGGGCATGTCCGACTATACCTGTAGGGGTCCTAAGACTTATCCGACTTTCAATTAGACTTATGAGACTTACCTTGTAGTATGGTAGGTCTTTTCCACAGCTCTCCAGCTCTTGCTCTTGCCCACATGGTTCTCCACAGTGTCCCTATCCTTGTGACACCAACAGGGTCGCCGGGGACTCACGGAGACGAAATCACCCCGCAATCCCAGCGCAGCCGCATCTGGAACTATTTTTTGATCCACTCCTTTTAGTGCACAACAAGATTTTCTGAAAGAAAACGAAATGGCACACGTGTCGGACCCAAAGACGCTCAAAGTTATACATCAAAGTTTACATGTTGTGGTTCAGGGCACGCGCAAAGGTTCGGCCATCAGCATTGCAGAAAAAGTCCGGCGGGGGTCCTTGACTTTCTGTTTTTTTTTTGCTAACCGTCCTCCAACCACAGCGAGCCCATGATCAATGGCCTGTGGTAGAGTCGTCGAGCGATAACGTTACATACCATGTTGCAGATGCCGGTTCCTCGCTCAGGTTCGCCTATCGTACGCAAGGGTCCGCTGTCGATTGTGCGCCTCTGATCCTCGGATTATTCTACTTCCCTGACGGCGTCACGAGTCGATAATTCGATGCCGCTCGATTCCCCTCTCAGGCTCCTGGAGCCCTGGCGATTTCATTACAGTACAACTGGGTGGGCGGCGGTATATCTCGGTAAGTATATATAATATATATATGACTGTAAATGAAGATGCCCTCACGATGTCTGGATCTCATGTTTAATATCACTGACATGAACACGTGCCGCCGATCAAGTCATTTTCCATATAGAAGTGCTCATTTTTGTACGTGCGTGCGTGATTACATCGCCCTCGCCCCCACGTTAGACGGGTCAAACCCTGAAGGCCTGACGGATGACGCACAGGGTGACAAGTAGGGCCAGCGGTGGCATGGCTGCCATGGTCGTCGATCAGTCAACTTAACTCTACAAGGATAGTATAAGCGGGACAGGAAAAAACAAGAAGTACAGTAAATGATTATAAAGCGTCATAGCAACCCGATATCCCTCGCTGCCAGGCACGCAACCCTCCCTGCATCGATCATTGATCAAGGCTCACACCGTCGACTGGCGTGCGTAACACGCCCGTTCAAAGCCATTTTGTCAAAACCCCCCAGAAAAATAAATCGACGAATAGGAGAAGAAACCTCATTTCCGAACGGGATCCCAAAGCGCTAGTTTGGACCTACGAAGAGATCCAGGGCCTTGTTCTCCAACCTCACGCGGTGTCGTTGGACGAGGTAGGCGACGACGATGTCGTCTCTGAGTGGTTCGCCTGCGGATTGGAGGATGAATGCGGGTTTGTCCAGTGGGAGAGATTCATGGAGGTAACACGACGCGACGGGGTTCTCGAGATCGTACTCTGCGAATACCTGGGTAGGAGGCGGACGATGGGCGTGCACAAAATGTGTTGTGAAGTGGGGTTGTGAGGGAAGCGCCAGCGAGATATTCAGCGAGATATCGCATCAAGTCATGCGAGGCCGTACCTTGTGTCGATATCTCGAAATGATCTTCCAGAGGTACGGTCCGTATTCGGTGTCGACCGTGAACGTGGGTCTGTGGTGGTACGCCAGTAGATGAACATGTCGCTCACGATAAGGCCACGTAGTGAGCCGAACGGCGTACTCACGATCCATCGGGCGTCTTGGACCGTTTGAGCCATCGATGGAGGCTTATCTGCGGCCCAGTGCCAGTGCCCGCGCCCGTACCACCGTTGCCATGTCGTTGTGGAAAAGAAATCGTGTCGGAGAGGAAATCTCGGCGGTGAAGGACGGCGATGATGCGGCTGAGGGTGGTACAGTCGCAGATCTTGATGTGTTTGGTGTCGCTGGTGATTCTGTAAAGTGGTACACCGGGATGGGAAAAGATCACTGCATCGGTGAGGTCTGTCGAGCTCAGAAAGTAGGATGTGGGTGGGACGAGGGTCACGAGCGTGAGCTCCGAGTCCATTAAGGGAAAGGGTGGGGACTGTAACGGGGACGGAGGGTGGGGAAGAGAGGAACGAGGGAAGAAGATGGAGAGAGCAAGAGGACTTGAGAAGTTGTGCACACGCACACACCGTCGATGGGTGGTTGGAGGAGGGACGCCTCAGTGACACATGGGAGCAAGAACTCTAAGACGTTGACTCGGGGGGCGGCGATTGTGGTTGTTGTGGGTCCTTAAATGCATCCTCGTACGTACCTACTTGTCGTTGAATGACGGAACCTACTGGATCCGGCCCTCTTGAGCCGCATCGTGATTCACGTTTGCCGTTAGTCAAGTGATTGGTACGACCCCTGCGTGTGGGTATGGGCCCAGTTCACGTCGATAGATCTGGGGGCGTTCAAGTCCTAAGTGAGTCGTCGTGTCGGTGCGAGAACGTGGTGGATGAAGGGATTGAGATGCACACGCAGAGTTTGCTACTATAGCATTGAGTCGAGATGGAAACGTCGCAGTAGTGTTTTGTCACATTGAGCACTTACGCCGCTGGGTCCAAAACTTTCTGCTCTTTTCGGCATGCCCGCCAGCGTTCGCTTCATGATTAGAACGTCTGCTTTGGTATCAACGTAAGATACCCATGATAGCGGTAGAGCGAGCATGATGATCTCGACTTTCATCCTTTGACTGGTTGACCCATGAAATTTCCCTGTGGGTCCCTGCGACACAAAGTGAAACAAAACGTCATTGTACCGTTTCAAGTTGAGAGAGCCAACGTCCCGGGTTTCAAGATTTTACGTCTGGTGGAATGGTCAAAGAAAAAAAGCGTACTCGGGGAATGGGACGAGTTCATTACTTAGTATGAGGCGTGTACCATATCCGGTCACGACATCATCGACCCTGCGGAGAAGGCGGAATGTCGCGAAACCGAGTCCTCACGCTTTTGCAGTCATTCCACGACCAGCATGTTGGCTATCCAATCCTCGAGGCGTCTCCTCGCATCCTCATATTGTCGCCATGCGCTCGCTTCGCTCCAAAACCAATCTCTAACCAGGGGTATGGCAACGTCTAGCGAAATGGCGAGTCTCACCTCACTCTGCTCAGACGGATCCCAGTCTTCTCAACGTGTGTCGCACAGTTTCGAAAAACGGGTCTCTACGACTTTCACGTCGAGCATGGTGCCAAGATGGTCCCTTTTGCAGGATACTCGATGCCGCTCTCATACGGGTCTGTCGGTCAAGGTAGGTCGTGAGATTGGTGTCCTTGACCACCGATTCACCTCCCGACCGCAGTCGCCAGTCACACAAACGTGCGTAACAGTGTAGGCTTATTTGACGTCGGACACATGGTTCAATCAAAGTACGCCAACATCGCGTTTCGTATCATATACCTCCTCGGGCTTTCCGCGGATGAACTGAATCATTGTGATTAAATGAAATCGAATCTAGCTTCCGTGGTCCGACTGCAACCGCCTTTCTTGAATGGCTCACACCGTCGTCGCTCGCGACGCTCGCACCCTACTCCTCGACGCTCTCTGTGCTCCTCAACGAGCACGGTGGTATCATCGATGATACCATGATCACCAAGCACTCCGACGATGCCTTTTACGTTGTCACGAATGCAGGTACGCGGGATGCAGACCTCGCCTGGTTCCGTGACAAATTAGTCGAGTGGAACGCGAGCGAACAGGCGACAGCGGGACCTGTCGAGCATGAAGTGCTGGAGAATTGGGGGTTGGTTGCGTTGCAAGGTGTGTTGGTGCCTTTTTCCCCTTGCGTTTGTGTCGCCTTATGTCCGTTTTACACCCGTGACATCCGTGTCGATCCGCTCAGGTCCTCAAGCCGCGCAGTACCTGCAGGGACTCACCCCTTTTGACCTCAAGGGGTTGACGTTTGGAAAATCGGCCTATGTCCCTATCGAAGGATTCAACCTCCACGTCGCACGGGGTGGCTACACCGGGGAAGACGGTTTCGAGGTAAGCATCGGCTATATGTCAGCTCAAAGTAACGATGAGTCAACGAAACACCCGTTAGATATCTATTCCACCGTCCCAAACGGTCGAGGTGACACGTCTCCTTGCCAAGTCGCCCGTCCAACTCGCCGGGTTAGGGGCACGGGATAGTCTACGCTTGGAAGCAGGCCTGTGTTTATACGGGAACGATCTCGACGATACCACGTCGCCGGTCGAGGCGGGTCTGACGTGGTTGATCGGTGCGTGTTTCTCTCCCGGTGTCGTCCACCCATGTCCATGTTCAAACATTCATGTCGCGTTCTGTAGGCAAAGAACGCAGAGAATCGGGGGGTTTCATCGGTGCGGCACACGTGTTGAAGCATCTGAAAGAGGGACCTCCGAGGCGTCGGGTAGGGTTGATCATCGAAGGGGCTCCCGCGAGACGTCAGTCTTCCTCACCATCCGTGATCTGACGCTGGGTGTGCTGATCGCTTTTTTTTCGCGTGTAGAGGGCGCACAGGTATACGCGCCGTTGCAGACGGAGAGTATCGGTTTGTGTTTCACCCATGCACGTTTTTCGATCTGTCTCATCTAGCGCGCTCTTTTTTCTTTTTTGAAGGGACGGTGACGTCGGGTATTCCATCACCCACGCTGGGGAAGAACATCGCCATGGCATACGTGACATCGGGGTGGCACAAAAAGGGCACGGAAGTCGAGGTCGACGTTCGGAATAAATTGCGGAAGGCGGTCGTAACGCCGATGCCGTTCGTCAAGGCAGGTTACTGGAGAGGTTAGGTGAGGGGGTATTCTGCGATGCCCCCGCCGACGTGTGGACGCGTGCCTCGACGGTGGGTTGTACGAGTGTTTCCCTCGGTCACTTCAACGTGACAGCGCATTGACCTGGAGATCAGATATCAAACGTGGATCATGTACATTGGATAACTATGTTATACTGCGCCGGGACTTTCCCCGACGTTTCAACATCATACCGTCCTATATATGACCATGGTTATAGCATGGATCTGAACACGTCCGTCCACGAACCAGTCAAGTATGCACATGATGCCCAAACACCGTCTTGTTCTGCTCGAACTTACCGCCCCTACGTTGATGTTGCGCTCCGCGACGCGCAGACGCTGTTCGAGGATGAGACAGGCCACGAGGATCTCGTCTCGAAAGGGCTCGGCGGTGGGGTCGAGGAAGAGCCTCAAGGGGTGTGTGGGGGAGGCGGGTTGGAGGTATGCGATGCACTGGGGTTGGGTGTGATCGCCCCATCCTTGTTACAGCTACCCGATAGGCAACGGGTGAGGGTGGAGACAGACGTTTGTCGTCAACGAACAGGATTGTGGCACGACGATCGCGAATGGCTTACCCCCAAACGGTGCGTGGCGTCGGATTTCCAGACCCATTTCCCGGCGGTGGTCTGCATCGCGTGCATTGGGCTGGATTGAGAGAGCAAAGAACCGTTGAGTGCCTCCTTTTATCTTTTATTTTTATTGTATCGGGGCGGTCGGGCGGTGATGTAACGTACTACTCGTCTGGAAGCTTGTGCTTCTGTAACCACTTGTGTATGCTGATCGGTTTTCCGGGGTTGTGGTGTTGATCTGAAAAGGCGACGGTGTCGGGAAAGAGGTCGCGTCGGGTGATGGTGGCGATTCGGTGTCCTGATCGGGCGTCGTCGATGTGGGTGTTGGTGTCAGCGACGAGGTCGGTGGTGATGGTGTACAGCGGATCGGCGTTGGCGAAGAGGGTGGTGTTTTTCATGTTGTTGGGGTTGAAGAGGTAGGGGATGGGAGGGGAGGGGTGGATGAGGGTGGATGTAGAGTCCATGGTGGGTCTTGCACGCTCTCCTCTCTCCTCCCCTTATATACAGTCGACTCACACACGGGCTCCCGTCTAAGAGGCACAATCAGCTGTATAAGTCGAGTACGAAATGGACAGCCTTGCAAAGCACTCAGGGGCTATTTCTGCGCTGGGGGGGTTGATTTGATCATAACAGGAAACGGACCCCCCACGCCCCTTGACCCAGCTGATAACGCGACGACTGGTCTGTTCAGGTTCAACATGTCCAGCGACGAAGCCGATGCACTGGTGATCTCGACCGATCCGCTCCATGTAACGTTTTCTTGCCTTTCTCTCAGACGATCTTGCTGATGCGCGTCGGTGGATAGCCCGCGAATCTCATCCCAGAGCTGTGTGCTGGCTTTTACAGACTTGGGTGGGTTACTGGGACTGGGGGTGGAATCTGTATCCGCGTTGGGTGGGTCTCGTTCTTCAACGTTTCCTCGTTTGTTTCCGGGTGTGCCCACACCCCTGATCGGTATCACCAGAGATAAAGTCTACATCGCCCCTTCTGGCGTTCAGAAAGAACGTATCGAACCCTCGCACATCTTCGTCCTGCCCTACCCGCAAGCCACCCCTTCCCCACACACCGATCGCGTCTTTCTCCGTCGTCCGAAACTGAACCTCAAGGAGTCGGCATGTACGCCGCTGTTTTGGAACGCGTTTGATAAGAGGAACGCGGGGAGTTGTATTCATACGCATTCACAGAATGCGGTGATGGCTACCTTGTTGTGGGAGGGGGACTTGTTCGAGATTTCACATCAGGTATGTTTGGCTTTCGTTGTTCGTTCTAGACCGACGGGCGATCACGATCGTTGACCCGTGCTGTTCAACGTGTTTTGTCTGATACAGGAGGTAAGGGTCTTGTTGCTTCCCAAGGCAATCTGATAAGGGTCGGGTAGATGATCAAGGGTGTTCGGATCGGAGGAAATGGTCCGGCCTTGTCGTACTTGGATACCCTCCGCGTCCCGATCATTGCAAATACCCCGTTCGAAGAAGATTTGACGGATAGCATGGCAGCGGCGATGGAGAAACACCCCGAGGCCGCGGCTATCCTTGTGAGGAGGCATGGGATTTACGTGTGGGGTACGTCCCGCAGCCACGATTCTCCTTTCTTTGGGGGAAGGGCCTGATGTCGATTTGACAGGCGATGACTGGCAAAAGGCGAAAACGCAGACCGAGGTAAGCGTGTCGTGCTAGATTATATCAAGTTGCTAGAATTTTTTGACCAGTGCCTGGACTATCTGTTCGAGATTGGTGTCAAGATGAAGCTTGCTGGTCTCCCGACGGTTCTGAATAACTGACGGGTGACAGTGAGAGGAATCATGTATGGATACTTCCTGGACCGGCTCCGAATTCAGAGGTATCTTGGACCACTTGAAGTAGTATGAAGCATCATGACGTTGAATTCATACAATTTAAACGCTTTTGGATTGTGTATATGGACCACTGTGGTCTCGAGACCTTGCACTTCATTAATATGTCGAGCACTCGTCTGAGAGAGAATTGCACCCGAGCACTGCAATGACGCGTGCTGGGGTGAGCGTGCCATTTCAGGCATCGTGGAAGTGGTACGATTAATATTACGTTCCGTTTAATAACCCTCCCGGGAGTCGCCTATCTCCCTTCTTTCACTACTACGACGACGACGACGTGGACATGCCCCAGGTACCTAAAACATGCCCAGCGACAGGCCAACCTACGCCAAAAGACTATGTATACACCTTGAACGGCCATTTCGTCGATACGAGCGGGCGCACGCTGTTACTGCGCGGAGTAAACCTTTCTGGATCCTCGAAAGCGCCCGTCGGCCAACCTTCTCACGTTCTAGACGACTTTTGGGCGTCCGCACAGGCAGGCGGACACAGCTTTCTTGGCCGCCCGTTTAATCTCGATGATGGTTCTGCAGACGCGCATTTAAGTCGTCTCAGAGGATGGGGGTTTAACGCGCTTCGGTATCCCATCACTTGGGAAGCGCTCGAACACGAGGGACCGTGAGTGTTTGCTTTCCACGCTGTGCCCCTCGTACTCGTTCTCAACTTTGGCGTGGCTAGTGGACGCTATGATTATGATTTCATGGACTATACCATTCGCGTCCTGTATAAATGCAAAGAACACGGGTTCAAAGTTTATTTGGACCCGCACCAAGACAGCGTATGCGTCTCTTGCGTTCTCGTCCACTCTTTCTGATTCCTCTTTCTAGTGGTCCCGTTTCTCGGGCGGCTCCGGTGCCCCCTACTGGACCCTCCCAGCATGTGGCATCGACCCACAAGCCTTCACCACAACCCAAGCCGCGATCGTACACTGCGAATACACAAGCTCCTCTTCCGATACCCCAGATCCCGCCACCCTCCCTTCCATGATCTGGTCCACCAACTACAGTCGTCTCGCCTCCCAAACCCTCTTTGCCCTCTTTTTCGGAGGCAAAACCTTCGCCCCTAAATGCATCCTCGACGGCGTCCATATTCAAGATTACCTTCAGTCCCATTTCATACAGGCCTTTGGGGTACTCGCAGATCGGATTCGCGACGCGGGGGGATTATTGGATGACGTTGTTATCGGCTGGGATAATATAAATGAACCTTCGGAGGGGTTCATTGGGTACGAGGATCTGAGCGTGTATCCGACCACGCAAGGATCGGCGCTGAAAAAGGGGACCATGCCGACCCCACTGCAGTCGCTCAAGCTCGGGATGGGTGTCGCGCAGACGCTGGATAACTATACGTTTGGTTCGTTTGGATCGAAGCGCAGCGGGACTGTCACGGTCGATCCAAAAGGTGTTCGTATGTGGGCGGATCCCAGTACCGAGCCAAATGGCGTGCATCCCAAGTGGGGCTGGAAACGATCGAGTGAATGGACGCTGGGGACATGTGTATGGGCTCTCCATGGCGTATGGGATATCGACACCGGTTCCCTACTACGACCTCATTACTTTTCTTGCTACCCTTTCCCTTCCCCATCCAGCGCTACCGACCCCGACCCCGTGCCAGTACACTATCTCAAAGACTTCTTTTTACCCCATCTAACCGACTACGTCACGCGCATCCGCGCTGCCCACCCAAGCGCCATCGCATTCGTTCAAGCCCCTGTCTTTGCCATCCCCCCGGCGATTCCGGAATCGTTGCTCCAAGGACGCGGCTGCCACTCGACACACTATTACGACGGACTCACGCTCGTCACGTGTCACTGGCACTCGTTCAATGCGGACGCGGTGGGCATCATCAGGGGCAAGTACAGCAGCCCAATTTTTGCGGGCAAGTTTGGGGAGAGGGCGATTCGCGCGAGCATTCAGAGTCAACTTGGGATGTTGAAGTCGGACGGGGTCCAGCTTGGCGCGGACGCTCTCGGGCCGCGTCAGTACCCGACCATGATTGGCGAAATCGGGACGCCGATCGATATGGACGACAAGAAGGCGTACGATCCAACGCATAAGGGCTACGGGGATTACTCAACGCAGGAGCGTGCGCTGGACGCGAGTTTGAACGCGGCGGACGGGCCGAACGTGTTGAGCTATACGGTGTGGACGTATTGTCCGGACAACAGCCATATGTGGGGGGACGGGTGGAACAATGAGGATTTGAGTCTGTGGAGCGAGAACGACGTGCGGGGGGCGGGCCACTATCCCGGAGCGGCTGGGTCGTTGGCGTCGGCACGGACGTCGAGCGCGTCGTTGGCGACGCTGCCTGTCCCGTCGTCGCCCTATGCGAGTGCGGAGTCGTCATATACCGCCAAGTCGGTGCCGCTACCCGAGTTGTTGAGGTTCTTGCGGGACGGCGCGCGCGCGATACGCGCCTTTTGTCGACCGTACCCTGTCAAGGTCGTCGGTACGCCCGTGGATATTCAATTTGATATCGGCAAGGCGGCGTTGAAGGTCAAGGTTCGCATCACGCCGGCGGATGCACCACAGACGGTGACGGTGATGGAGGGAGAGGGTTTGGACAAGGATGGCAAGGGTGGGAGTGCACTTCCGACGGAGATTTTTATTCCGTTGGTGCATTTTGCATCGGAGGGGTGTGTCGCGCGGTCTGTTGCGATTCGGGAGCGTGAGCATTGGGCCGAGTCGGAGGATGCTGAGGGGGATGGGGAGGTGTCTAAGGGTAGGAGTGGGTCGACGGACACGTTGCCTTTGACGGCGTCGGGTGGGACGATACAGACCGAGGGGTATGCGGTGCAGGTCAAGGTGTCGGAGGGGAGGGTTGAGATGGACGAGAGTGAACAGATGTTGAGGTGGTTTTATTCGGTGCCTGTGAGTGGCGAAAAGGAGGTGTCGATCGAGGTTAGGAGGGTCGGCGGGGCGATTGATTGGGCGGGTGTCACTCGGAGGGCTGGCAGGGCGGGTGTTGTACGGAGTGGGAAACGGGGTGTGGTGGAGTGGGTGGAGAGGTTGTTCGGGGGATGCGTGATCATGTAGATGATCCATTCCTATCTTATTATGACACTATTAGTACGCAAAGGGACCTTGCATTTATTGGTCGTGTAGCATACCGAGTTGTGAACGTCTAGCAGTCAATATATACACGTGCATGGTTCGTGAAATTCGAGAATGAATGCACTTGCCGATCATGATGTCGACGAGGACGACGAGGACGGATCATCAGGACTATGCACGATCTCCACTCTCGGCGCCCTCAGCGGCGTTCCATCCCACACCGTCCCATCTCCCCACCCGCTTCCCCCACTTCTCCCTCCCACCCCCACCAACCTCTCCACGACCCTCTCCAACGCCTCCCTCCTCTTCCGTTCCCCTTCGACTTCCTCTCTCGACCTCTCCAACGCCCCCTCAACCTCCCTCTTCCCCTCTTGCAATCTCTCGACGGCGTTCAAGAGAGTGTCGAGTTTCTCGTCGACGTCATCGCGGCGTTTGGATTGTTTGGAAGAGGTACGGTAGGATTCGCCGAGGATGAGGAGGGCGGCGACGGTGAAGAGGAAGGATTCCGCGAGTGCGTTGGCGCCGTTTTCGATGGCCCTGTTGCGAGTCGAACGTTCAGCCGAGTTTGACGCATGGGTGGGGTGAGGCAGTGAAAAAAAAAGTAGGTGTGAGTGGAGGAAATGTGACTGAATGGGGGTGGAGGGGGGGACGTACTTGGTCTCGGACAAGGGTCGGATGTGATGACGTGCGGGTTCACCGAGGATGTTGGTCCGGAGAGAGATTTCGGCGGTGTGCATCTTTTGAGCGAGGGAGACGCAGATGGTGCGGAAGGCTTCGTGTCTTGTGTGTGCGTGTGCGTGCGTGTGGGGTTGGGGTGGTGCGGCGTGTGCATGGGGTGGTGGGGGTTGCGGTGTCATTCATGCTCCCGGTGAGCGAGACGGGTGGGACGTACTGTTTCGCTTGGTTTCTGAGCTGGGCAGAGATGGGTTTGGCGATGGTCTAGGTGGGTGTGGTCAGTTCAGACAGAAAGCAGGCGTTGGGTGGGATGGACTTTACACGAATGGCGAGAGTGGCAAGTTTGACGGTGGCCATGGAGAGAAGTAGGAGGAAGGTGTGCAAAGGAGGCGACGAGTTGGAACTTGGAGGAACCGGGGGGTATTTCTGATTCCGAGCACACACGCGTCAAGACTATTGCCGCGGCAAATTGGCCCCGATTGAACACACCATCGTAATACCGGCGCTAATAGGATTAGTATCACCACTCGAGTATCCCAAACCAGACTCGCAAATTAAAAGGTCCAGACCAGTCACCTCGCGGCGATTCAGATCATTTAAGTACTTCGTCCAAACGCCACCTCGAGGCTGCGTTCGATTCGGAGCTGGACACTTGTCGGAATTCGTTCCCGCTCTGAGATGATCTTTGAATATGCTCAGAATGTTTATGCCGCTCAGTAACCCCCACGGAGGGTGTGGACCATTTTAGCCCTTGAACTGGTCCTCGATGTATGTATGAACAGGGGATCCGACTCAGAATGTGTGGGATGCTGGATCGACCCTGGACCCATCATGAGTGCAGCAGACTCTCTAGCTCAGTAGTTCCCGCTGTACAAGCTATCTCCTACAAAATAAAATCTATACCCACATTTTCCAGTGGTTGAGGGTATTGTACATGTAGTTTCCCTAATACTTCGGGATCAGAAGACAGTCGTTCTGACCATACGAGGTTGTACATCGCTGACTGGATCTCCGTTGAAACGCGAAGCAAAGCGTATTAGCTTCAAGGTGAGCGATAGTCGATCTCTTCCCTGATGATCTTCACTCTTGCTAGTACAGTTTTGCATCTTGGCTTATGCAGTGATTCCTTTACCCATGGTGGTAGAAACTGAGATGTATTAATACTGCAGACTCACTGGGGTTTCGAACTTTGTCGTCCATATTTAGGGTTGCACATGCCAGTTCATCGCGGGTAGGCCAGCCCACACCGCACTCGCACCCATCAATACCGTATCCTCAGCGAGTGCGGGTAGACTCCTACCTGTAGTGCGGAAAAAACAACCTGGGGGGTGACGTTCCCAGATAAACCGGGTATTCATCCATCCTGGGGTGGGATGTTGAGAACATTTTCGCTCTTAGGCCACACTTGTTATATGTAGTGTATGCGATGGAGCTGCAAACGATATGATTTGACAACGCATTTCGAAGTCGGACGTGACTCATCGAGAAACTCCAACTCGACCTCAGGTAGTCCGACCATAGTTATGGGGGTCCTAAGAGCGCGCAGCGTAAGGAGAATCAGGAGAAACTAGGATTCTTGACCTCGTCAACAGTAGGCGCAACTGTGAGCGATGGAAAAGACCTTCCTAAAAAGGCAAGTCCACTTAAGTGCAATTAAAACTCCGATAAGTCTTACCCCATCGGACGTTCAATTCGTATACGACCATCACATACTATCAGCCCGCAATCACAAAAGGTACCTTTTTCTAGCTATGTTGTTTTGCTTGTTTTTTTTTTGTAGCTAATTTAGTTTTTTTTTTCGATACCCCTGGTCCAAAGTGCACACCTGAAAGCCGCCATCGGAAATCATTTAGTCTAAACGCTACCTCGTGGAGTCAACCTCGAATCCCCACTTCCTCATTTATCGACCATCAGAATCCCGTTCGCGCGTGTACTCCTGGTCTACGCAAACGCATCAAGCACAACACGCGGGTGTTGTCAAAACAACGTTCCCTCACCGGCCTGCCCCCTCGATGCGATCCCTCTAACGTCCTTCGTTCCATTTCCTTCTCCATCTTACGCGCGTCTTCTCACGCGAGGCATAAAAATGGCAAGCATCACGCGGGGAGATCAGCGCTGTGTGATTTGGAAACGAACAAGACGTCCAGGAGGAGAGATCGCAGTGTGATAAGCCACTCCTCGCCGCATTGTTTTCTTTTCACGGGCCGCCGTGCTAGTGCTAGTGCCAGTGCCAGGCGATGTCGGCAACATCTATCGTGGTGCACCCAACCAGAGTTGCACGATCGGGTATGCTATCTCTGTAAAAGCTTAGTCTGAATCGCCAGTCGATGGTCGTGTTCGCCTTATCCCCATCAGGCGATGGCCCTTTGGACTCGGAATATCGATCCGCGTAAAACCGCTGACGGGTATGTACGTGCGGTGTCAATTCATAGTGACCCTGGGCATGCCGTAGCACCCAAACGCCTCGGATCGCTACAATCGTTTCGTGCACCACGCCGGTATGTTGGCATTTCTCTTCATTCAAGGGTTTACCTTGCACCTGACAAAACGAGACATGCAATGTCCGGAAAGGACGGGATGTATTCCCCCGCTCCTCGGATGAGTGTTATGGATGCTGGCATACCTAGGTCCTAGGGTCATCGCGTGCTCTGACGCAGTGTTGCGCACGTTGTGTGATTGGTCGGCTATGTTACCATCAGATCGGGCCGGTGTGCACGCTGCGAATGTAGTTTGGGTGGGTCCCAAATAGGCTAGCGTCGTATTTCGAGAATCGACAGCGCCGCTGGACAGCCCTCGCCTGAAAGGGTCAATGGAGGCGGGGTACTCTTACGGCGGTTGGTCGCTCCTGAGTTGCCCGACTGAGGGGGAATTGAATGGGGATGCATATTTTCGTTTCGAGTAACGTATCGTCGGAACGGAAATGAATGCCTCATCGTTGGGTTTGTCACCCCACAGAGCCCCTCTCCGGTTCGGACGCTGACACCTCAACATCACCAGCACCCCAGATCCGCTGTGCGTTTTGTACTTGGAGGTGGTCGGATCGAGGATGTTCTGATGGTATGCCTCAGATCTCGACAGGTGTACATTATTAATGACGGGCAGGCCGGGCAGTCTGCTGCGATCGCCTGCGGCTCAGGACCAACCGTGTTCGTACCCACACGATCCCACTCATCGAAGATGTCATTATTGTGACTTACGTGCCGGCTTCCTGGAAGGGTGCAATTCAGCGTCGATAGCAATGGAAAATACCATGAATTCTCCCGACGGCGCTGAAGACCTTGTCCAATCGTGATACCCACCCTGAATGCGATTGCATGTACCAAGCCCACCAACTGTTTTTGTAAAGTCGCCGGGGGACATGGTTCCCGATCGAGCGAAAGGTTTCATAGCGCCTCGTTATCATGAGGTGTGCGTCAAATCAAACCCAGATCTTGGTGTGTTAACCTATTCATTGACAGCTTCACACGTGTTTTTTTTGGGCGTGTGACGGGGATCTAATCGACAAATCGAACGTATGAGGAGTCTGCAGTGCTGCGTAACGCATCGCTGACATCAAACCGTTGGAGAGGTGAGGGAAGGCTTTGGTCGCACTCATCCTTTTCGATCTACCATTCAGGCATGTGCTTGAAAGCTTTAAAAGCCCCCTATGATCACCCCCTCGTCCCTCACGCCCTCTCGATTTGTGGAAACGATTCGAGAGACCCTCAGTCGTTGAAACACGACCCCGTGCCAACCATCGTTGAGTATGTGCGACGACCACTCTCATCAAGTAAACACACCCGATCCACTGTACGTAATCACCCTTGATCTTGTCGCCTTGAAAGTGGCTGACGCACCCATCTCTCCTCAGCACCGAATTCCTTGCGCAGCTCCTCAACGACTTTCCAGACGCATTACCTACCCCTATCACTACCCCCCGACCCCCATCCCCCAGCGCCCCCACCCCCTATCACGCCCTCAACTCTCACCCTACCTGCCAATGGGTCTCCCCGCACGACCCCACTCTCATCTGCGGTGTTCCCCTCACTCAGGACCATAAACACGCCCGCGATCATTTCCGGCACGCCCACGACATCCACGGCAACGAAAAAGTGTACGTCCGCTGTCACTGGCACGACTGCAATGTCCCGCCGATGCTGCGGGGGAGCCTGATAAGGCACGTGTTGTCGGTGCATCTGGGGTTGTTGAGGTGGCAGTGTGAGGTGTGCGGGAAGGTATTTTCGAGAAAGGGGACGGGGCATGCGTGTGCTGTGGGTGGGTGAATCAGTCCGGATGGGCTCTCTCTTTCTTTCGCTTTGTTTTTGTTTTTGTTTTTGTTTTTTTTCGTTCGTGCGAGACTTTGTTTCCGCATGAGGATGAATGGGTCATGTATCGATTTCTTTTGTGCAGGGAGAGACCTAACCCGCGTGCAGGCGAGCGGTTAAAAAGGGAAAGAAAGGAGAGTCGAAATAAAAATAATGCCAGCCTCGAACCCACACTTTGCATGTCGTGAATACCTAACTCCTGTACTTAGTGCCGTGGAATCCAAAAAAAGGACCATGAAAAATCGAGAATAAAAGGTACACGGCAGCAACACGGCATCGTCAGGTTTCAGAATCACTTCGCCGATATCGGCCGGCTTGGCACCCCCTTTATTTTCGGAGATCTCGCGGCGTGATAGGCTGGTCGCTTGGAGTGGCCAAAGGTCATCGGATTCCATGCAACATACTTACTCCCGTTCACATTGTTATTCGTCCGAGCACGTCCATAACCAAGTCCATAACCCTGGCTTAACCGCCCAGCACAGTGGATTCACGCTTTCCAGTACACCGTAAGATCTGGAGGACGTTTCTCTGTCGTCACACGATCATCCATACAGACTGCTGCCTGTGGAGCCTCTTCCGTGCCACATGGACAAGTCACCAAGTCACCAGACCCTCTATCACACCCCAGATGTTGGCAGCAGACTAGACGCAATCTGCTGAAAACTCGAGAGTGCGAACATAGTGTAGCACGTGGGAGAAGGAGCAGGTCATTGCCATTATTTCATGGGCTCGA
The DNA here is from genome assembly GCA_038092655.1 of Boletus sensibilis. Taxonomy (NCBI): domain Eukaryota; kingdom Fungi; phylum Basidiomycota; class Agaricomycetes; order Boletales; family Boletaceae; genus Boletus; species Boletus sensibilis. The sequence goes on along the minus strand of JBBPQU010000100.1, from coordinate 22,388 downwards.
GCCTCCTGTCGTTCCAACTTGAATGTTTGGGGCGATGAAATCGGCAATGGTTTGAAACATGCTCGGTGACAAAAAGATAACCCGATCCATTGACGACATTGGGCCGTACGAAGTCCATCTGTGACGGATGGGTATAGAGGGTAAAGTTCAGTCGATCTCCGATCTCTGAGCTCTAAGCTAAGATCCTGTCATGGATGGTGCCAGTATAGTGTTCTTGGTAATGTATCACTGCACTTGTGATCCGCAGGCGGAATGTCCCGGTTCAGGCACAGGCGCTGTGGAGCACCGCCAACAGAGGATGCCAACCACACACTTGTCCTAAACGAGTGGCTTTATCATTCGTTGCGGCTCAAAGGAGGCTTTATCCACAACTTGCAGAATGCACCGTTCGAGTGACGTTGGCCGCATGAATTCTATCGGTACATACGAGTACTGATCCACACAAACGACGCATCGAAGGATGGACTGTGCCTGGTACCTGAAGGCCTGAGGGAGGAGGGGAGTTGATCTTGCTGTGCGCCAAGTTGGATGGTGGCCGTCGGTCACTGTATGATCCACGAGCGGTTCAACGTGATGGTGTTGGCTGGGTGGTTCAGCCAGAATGAAACTCTTAGGTAACAATGTCACCCCTTTACCGCCGGTGGCTAGAAAGCCGACGGGAGGGAAAGAACATGGAGGGGCTTTGCTTCCCCGTCCCTAGCGGCTTTAGTCACTGGGTAATATTCCATGTTGCCCCTGGGAGAACCAACCCCGAACTCGAATCTGGTGGGGAAATGAAGACAATGCAAATTCGCGGAGTTTTCTAGTAAACACAACACAAACCTATTACAGGATCTCGATCGATAAACTACGACAAAAAGATCCAGAATATGAACGGACCCAATAATAGTCGACGCTGTTTATGAGCACGGATTTTTTATGACGCATCTGGTCATATATATGGATAATGGAAAGCACTGATATGGGCGAAAACTATCTGGGGAAAGTCGTCAGTGGAGCCAAGAGTTCTAGAATCATTTTCCACGGTCGATGAGCGGCGTTGGCTGATAATAACGCGACGGCACAAAATCAATAAGCCTCGACTCGGGTTAATTTCAGGGATTCCATGCATGTTCGAGTGCCAATACATATTGAAGACCTAACGACTGCATGCCTGCGTCCCCCAATTTAAAACCTATGTGGGTGTCGGATAACACTGTCCCCCCGGTTTCCGATCGTCTCCAATACCCACCTATACACTTACCTCGTGGTGGAGGAAATAGAAGACGAATATAACAACCACATTCTTCTGAGGCCTGAGCTAGGCCTGAGGGAACGAAACGACAAGGTAAATTTCTCGAGATAAGTTCCGATTATCAGACTGCGTCAATGGACACTGCCACAACGGAAGTCGCAATCGTGATGAGCAGGTCACGCTATCAAAGGTGCACGGTGTGTGCTATAGCTGGACTTGAAATCAGAAATCTAGTAGCGGGTTCCGCGAGGTAGCAGCACTTCGAAGCCTACCATTTCGCTCCGACGAGCCCCACCTTGTTTCATTCAGCTTTCGCGCCCGCGCGCCACTGCCCCTCTGAGGCACTGACAGCTCCGACTCGCTCGAACGGGGCCGACCCAACAGCAAGTATTTTCGTCCGTCGTCCGCAGCTTTCAATGCCGCCACTCAGCTGTGACCTGCTCGGTGTCCACCCTGCCCTCGCAGCTCACATGCCTAAGCTTCGCTTCGGGTCGGAAAGCCCTACAAGCCCTCGCCCATCCATTTTTTCTCGCTCTCTTTATCTTACACCCATCAGTAGTCAGTCTCCGAATCTGCCTAGTTGTACTCTGTACCCACACCTTCTCTCTTTGCTACACACACACACAGCGCTAGACATTCACGGACTTTATTCATACGAAACACCTGGTGCAGCTTCGAACCCGCTCGCGAGCGCTGCAGCGCCAGTAACCCCTGTGCCGAAGACTTCCGCATTGATCGACGCCGTGACCTTCCCACCCCCACCACTACGCTGCCTTGTCCTCTTAAAGTCTTCTAGCACCAGCGCCGCGTCTATTTCCTCTGCGGCGTCGCTGTCTTCATATGGGACTGTCCAATTGTATCATTGTAGTACCGATGCATTCCAGACATGCGGTGCAGACGCATGGGAACGGGTCGTACGCATCATGGTGTCGCGTCAAGCATAGCAGTTCCGACGGTTCAAGTGGAATGAAAAGAGGACATTGCTGTATCATGGTCCGTCCGTCTGCTTTCACGTCGGCGTCCTGGGCTGAACTTCATCTCGGCACCTTGTTGCAGCTGATCAGTCAAGGGTATATTCTATATGTGAGCCTGCGATCCACCCAATGCGTATATCAAGATAGGAACGTAACTATCCCGGCGTCTCTCCGGAAGTGTGCCCATACTGGATCATTCACGGTCATACTACCTTACGGTTAGTGAAATCGTTGCATCAAGAGCGACTCGGGCATCGAGGCGAATCAGACCATCACGTCATACCTAGCGCTCAATAATGACGCTGTGGGGAGAGTTGATCTTGGCTCGTATGACAGTATACATTTCTGTGCTAGTCGGATCATGGAGATACCACCTTGGCTTCATCCAGAGAACTAGTCTTGAACAGTGCCTGCCATATTGAATTCATGATGGAGAGAGTACATGTAAGAGTGTATGATACGTCGTGATGAATGCGAGCCGTCACACAAAGCACGAAAGGAGAGCAAGAACAAAGAAAGGAAGAAAATTAAACGTCGAACAATCTAAATCGCCTCACCGATCACGACCTCTCCCTCCCGCCCTCGCGCCCTCTGTCACAGCGTCTAGTTGTACATTGCGCTTGTGGGCAATCTCGTTCTGCCGCTCTAGACTCCTACAGACGACCGCACGGGGTCAGTGACCGATAAAGGCGAAAAAGCGATGAAAAACGACGCGATTACGTACCTCATCTGAGTCTCGAGCTCGAGGACCCGCTCCTTGCCCCCTTGCCGTTCCCGCTTGTATTTCTCCTCCGCAGCCTTCAACCGCGCTTCATACTCCTTCACCCGCGCTTCCCACTTGGCGTCCGCGGTCGATGTTTTCTGGTTCAAAGTCGATATCTTCTCTTCATGCTGAAGTAGCTGATTGTTTGCCACCACCAGCCGTTTCTCCGCATTCACAGCGCGCGACAGGAGCGTCCGTATCTCTTGCGAGTCGCCCTGTGCGGGACGTCTCGCGGTCGCGAGCTGTTGGACGAGATCGGTGTTGGTGACCTGTGGGTATCACCAACTTGGGTCGGCAGACGGGAGACTTCCACTACAACACAACAAACCTTGAGCGCCTCCAGCTCGCCTTCTTTGGTGACGTACTTGCGCCTCCACGTCGCCTTCGCATCGCCATACGCCTTGACGCTCGTTTCAAACTTGTCGATCTGCTTCCACCGAGTGTCGAGCTGTTTCCGCATGTCTGTCAGTTTTTCTGTGAATCGCGATTCGGCCTCCTTGACGCGTTTATCAAAGTCTAGCTGTATCTGACTGAGTGCTTTGAGGCGTGTAATGAGGTTGTCATGAAAGACGTTAAAGTTAGTGAATGGCTTCGTCTCAGCTTGCCCGCCTTTCTTCTGTGGATACGCCTTTCAAGGGGAAAACATGATGCGATGGAAGTGAAGAAAAACATACGGGGGTCTTGTCAACGCCAAGGATCTTGTCCATGTACTGGTAGATAGTGAGCAACAACGTGTTGCGCTCAGTAAGCTGGTCGCGGTATTGACTCTCACTGCTCAACAGTGACTTCTGATCCTTTGCCAATCGCGCCTCGAGCTCGTGGACTTTCGTACGTAACGCAGATACCTCGGACTCTGCAGTCTTCAAGCTCGCCTGGGTAGCATCAAACTTTTCCGAGAGGTGAAGACGAGATTGAGTCTGGTTCCCGAGACGCGTGGTCAGATCGCGAACTTCGTTGTGCAATTTGTCAATCGTAAGATCACGTTCGCGCGTGTTGCCCTCACGAGCCGCGGTGTCTTGACGTGCACGTACGAGAGCATCCTCGAGCGTCTGGATATCACGCTTCAAACGATCGACTTCGAGCTGGAGGGAGAACTTCGCGGTCGTATGCGAATCGCCAAGCTTCTTCGACTCTTCCTCCTTGGTTCTAAGTGCATCCTGCACGGCCTTGATATCAGACTGACGCTGTTCAAGGAGCGTTTCGTTCTTCGCGAGGTTGTCAAGGGCAGACTGGAGAGCAGATTCTTTGATTTCGAGGTTCCGTCGTTCATGGCGAGCCTGAGAATCATACTCCTTCTCGACTTTGAGGAGCTCCTGTTCCAAGCGCTCCCTCTCCTCACGTTCGTGCTTGACTTCTGCAACGAGATCCTCGACATGGCGGGCTAATTCCTCTTGCCGTGATCGGTGGGCGAGAATGTCTTGGCAAGTTTGATCATATAGGTCTTGGAGGTCTTGAAGCTGCGTCTTGAGTGTATTGACTTTCTGTGAACGGCTCGAGTTAGTCGAATAACTTGGTGTTGTTCGCTAAACTCGCCTCCTTGAGCGCCGCTGCGAGTGCTTCGAGTCTTTCTCGTTCGACAGCATCGTCTTCACGAAGGCGATCGCTTTCCTCCTTGATGCGGTCATTCTCCTCTTCCAGCAAGTAGACCTGATCACTCAGTTTCTCTATCTCTCGATTGGCAGCTTCGATCTCGGCGTCCTTTTCATCTGCCTCTTTCTCGAGATGTTGCAGAGTGGCTTCGAACTTCGCATGGAGCTCATTGGTGTTTGCTTCGAGCTCGGATATGTTGAGACGAAGTTCCTTTGACTCCGTCTCCCGTTCTGCAAGGGCCTAGACATGACAGGCGATCAGTTGTCGGCGACTCTTTGTCAAGAAAGGGATATACATCGCGGAGTTCCTCGACTTGTCCACGCGCTTCTTCGACTTCTCCCCGCCACTCTTCCTCGACCACCGCGACAATCCGATCGTGTTCAGCGATCAGGTCCTCGATCTCCTTGTTCTTCATTTCAACCTCGTCTTCTTTTTGTGAAAGCTCGATCATTGTCGCGGCGAGCTTGTCACGTACGGAATTGAGGTCATCCTCTACAGCCTCCCGCTCTTCCCGCTCTTCCAGCATCTGGGCTCGACTCTCGCTGCGTTCGATCGACTCTGCCTCTCTCCTTCGGTGAATGTCCTCGATCTCCAAACCAAGCTGTGCGACCTCGTCCACTAGCTCTTCCTTCTCGTCTTCCTTCCTCAGAAGAAGGTCGTTCTGGTCCTCTATTCGAGCGCGTAAAGCGTCATTCTCAGCCTCGAGCTCCTCGAGCTTCCGCTGCCACCGCTCACGCCTGTTGTCTCCTCGCCCATCGAAAGTGTCATCCCCGCGTTTCTCAACGATCTCACGCAGACGTTCGATCTCTTCCACGTTGTCTTCGAGTAACCCTCTGAAGTTATCCAATTCTTCCTCAAGTTCCTCGTTTCTGAGTTCGGCACGTCGTAGAGCATCTTCATCAGCTGTAGACACACGCCCTCGCCGTAGTTCTCGAATCTCACGTTCGCGTTCCTGCAGCTTCGCCTCGAGATCACGTTCCCTATCACGCGAACTTGCCGTACCACGCTCCTTTTGTGAGCGCTCCAACTCACGCTCGAGCTCGAGCACAAGTCGTTTGAGTTTCTTGAGTTCTAGACCGCGTTGCTGCACCTCGACTTTGAGGGACACGTTTTGTTTGAGGGCCGCGTCGACTTGGTCTGGGGCAAGTTGAGCCAACCGCTCTTCCAGAAAGTGCACGCGCAGTTTGATGTTGAAGTTTTCCTTCTTGAGGTTGTCGATGTGCTAAGTGAATGCAGCGGGGTTACTACATGCACAGCGGGGACGGGTGAGGAAACTCACCTTTTCTTGATCGCGGAGCGTGAGGGTGACGCCTTTGTTGCCACTCGGGGTCGCCCGTGAACGTTTACGATTCGCGACAGGCGTATCGGGACCATCGCCCCATTTATGACCGGGGGTGTCCAAAAAGTCGCCGCCCTCTCCAGCATCGTCTTCCTCCTCGTGACCAGATATGGCTAGTCGCCTCAGAGCGGATCCGGGCTCGTCCACCCGCTTGCGTACACTGACGGGGGCTTGTTCTGGTGGCGAAGGAGTGGAAAGCGGTGCTGAGGACAGGGCAGTCGTTTGGGATGATACGGAAGGGACCCTGTGGTTTCTACCTGGTGTAGAGATGCCTGACACAAGCGAACCAAGGGAGAGATCGGGGAGTGTCATGGCGGATTGTGAGGACGAGTCGGCGCGTGCATTGAGTGCAGCTGACATGTTCAAAGTTGTGTCGTCAAATTTGTTTCAAACTGGTCAGTTTCTGCCATCGAAACGTTCATGCACTGAACCACGGTGCAGTAGATCAGCTCACCGTAACGTCTGTTGGCCTTGATGGCGCAGTCAAAGTCGTTATTAGACCAGTACCTGTTGAAACGTACATGCGCTGCAGCTCGTCCGATGGTCTTGAGTTCAGTGGGCAACGGCCTTACCCAGTCCCACTGCCAGTAACTTGGTCTGAAGGAAAGCAACGCTGAGTCGTGTCAGACTCCCTCACGCGAAGGTCATCGCTCACGTGACATAAACATTCACTTTAAATTCCAACATCGACCTCGTCAGACCCCTCAGGCCTCAAGGCCTCATAATCATATCAAAGAAAAGTGACTGTCTTCGTGTATTAACCATTCATTACATATGTGCAGTGCGCCATTCTTAGTCCCTTTGATGATACAACCTGGATGGATGGATATATAGATGAAGAGAAATGATAAAAAGAGAAATGAGAGCGAGATCGAGTATACAATTGATGCTACAAATTTTACGTGGCAGATGATTTGCCTCTGGCTACTGTTGGTTTTGCAGGCTGTGACTCCTATTTAAGAAAAAAAAAAAGTCAGACGACCGACGCAAACATGCAAAGAAACACGACTCACGATGCCAAGAATCTCCTTCATCACGCCAGCGAGTACTTTGACATGAGCAGGTGCAAACATCGTGTCGTGGGAACCTGCGGAGATCTTCATGTCCAGGTTTTTGATGCGATAATCCCAACCATTGTGGTCGTCAGCGCCAGTGTCAAAGTCGCTGGCATTACCACTGCGATACCACGAGCGGTCCTTGGGAACAATGAGTGTCGTGCGCCGCTCGTAGTGCGGTGGCTCGAAGTCAAACATCGAATCCAAGTTCTTGCGGATCTCCGTGCGCAGCTTGTTCTTCCACTTCTCTCCAATGTCCGGGAAGTTGGACGAGATACGATCAATCGAGCGCTGCGTCCAGTCCGTGGATTTCAGACTCTGACGCTCGGCGGTGGGAATGTAGATAGGATCCAGGAGAATGAGATGCTCCACGGTCTCTCCAGCCCGGGAAAGCTTGTCCGCTATGCAAATTGCCACCTGTCCACCGAAGGAGTAACCGGAGATGATGTAGGGACCCTGGGGCTGAACACTCTTGATGAGAGTGATGTAGTGATCAGCCATAGATTCGATTGTCGAGAAACCGGTGGATGAACCAAAGTGCTTGTCACCGATAGCGTACATCTCGTTTGGCATGTATGCGCCAATGCGCATGAAAGGTGTTGCCATTCCTGTGATATCGTGCACGATGAAAAGACGAGGCTGAATACCCTTCTTCTTGATAGGTAGGAATTCAATGAGGTAGTCGGCATCAGCATCCTCGGCTTCCATGATTGCTCGCGTATCTTGTCCCATAGCGTCAACGATCAGGTTGCCTAGCTCTCGAATAGTAGGTCTAGCGAGTATTTAGGATGTCGATAATTGAGTGCTGTCGTGACGACTCACCTCAAGTAAATGTGGTTCAAACCAATGTGAACGCTGAAGGTTTTGGAGATGGCACCAGCGGCTTGGACTGCCATCAACGAATTCAGCCCAACAGCGAATAGATCGTGTGCAACTCCAAAAGTGCCGTTCTGGACCTTCAACGTTTGGCTGAAGATGTTCATAAGCTCGATTTCCACGTCGCCCATGGGGGATCCCATGTAAGCATTGAGATCAGGAGTGAATGCCGTGAGGTCCATCTGTTTCAGTGCATTTCGGTCGATCTTTCCGCTCCGCAAGGCCGGGAGCTGAGGAAGGACGGCGATGAGGGATGGGTACATGAAACGGGGGAGACGCTCGGCAACAAAGATCTTCAACGCTTCCTTGTGGTCTTCCAATTGGCTCTGGGCTTCAGCCTTAAACTCCACAATCGCGACAATCGCTGGAGCATCATCTTGCACCGTGCGAATGACGACTGCTCCACGTTGTACAGCAGAGTACTTGGCGATAGTGTCTTCAATTTCCCCGAGTTCAATACGCTGACCGCGAAGCTTGATCTGCCTGTCAGCACGTCCACAGTACTCGATGTTTCCGTCGGTGCGGTACAACGCGATATCTCCGGACTTGTAGACCCGCTCGCCTGGAATGAAGGGGTTGGGGATGAAGGCGTTTGCAGTGAGCTCGGGTTGGTTGAGATAACCGCGGGCGAGCTGGATTCCACCGATGTAGAGTTCTCCCTCAACACCAACGGGGGTAGGACGAAGCTGCTTGTCCAGGATGTAGATGCAACAGTTCGGTAGAGGACGTCCGATGACACCGTGGAGACTCGAGGAATTGACGTGGCAAGACACACAATCGACGGAAGCTTCTGTGGGACCGTACATGTTGCGCAAGGTGACACGTCCCGACCAATCTTCAATGAGTTTCTTCCCAAGTGCCTCGCCCGCAACGACAACGGTCTCAAGGCAAGGGTATTCACCGACTGGCACGACGGCAAGGATAGAAGGTGTCACGTGCAAGACGCTGATGCGGAGGGTGCGAAGGGCCTTGGGGATATCTCCAAGTACAAGCTCCTTCCTTCCTGTAACGAGAGTCGCACCGTGCGCGAATGTTCCAAATACGTCGACAATGAAGGGATCAAAGGTATACGCCAGCGAAGACATGACACGAACACCTTGCGTGAAGCCATAGACGCTCGAGTTTTGCACGAGGTTAGCAATCGAGCGGTGCTCGATCGTGACACCCTTGGGCTTGCCAGTACTGCCACTCGTGAACCTTGGAGGGATTAAAGGGATGGAAAAGGAAATAAACGAAAAGACATACATGATGTACGCGAGGCTAGACGGTGAAAGCCCTTCAACCTCGAAGTTCTCCGAGTCGAATCTACTGAGTCGCCTTTGATAGCTCGGGTCGTCGATATACGCGATCTACATCTGCTTTCAGAGAACGTCATCAAAGCCCGAAGGAATTACACACCAAAACCTTAGACGCCAAGCTCTTCTGGAACACACGGGAGTGGTTTGACGTGGTCAACAAGACTTTGGCACCACACTCCGCGATCATAAGCTCCTTTCGGAGGGTCGGGTCATCCGGATCCAACGGCACGAAGGCACCTCCAGCCTTGAGAACCGCCAAAACACCAATAATTTGACTGATGCCACGGTCGAAGCACAGGGCAACGATATCGCCTACACACACTCCCTGCTGGATCAAGGACTTTGCGACACGGTTTGCCATGCTGTTAAGCTCCTTGTACGTCAGTGACTCGGCTTCGAACTCGAGAGCCGTGAAGCGCGGTGTTCTCTGGGCCTGTTCTTCGACCAAGCGATGGAGGCAAATCTCCTTTACGGCCACGTCGGTAGTTGAAGAGAGTTCCTTGACGAGCCGCTCCTGCTCGGATTCACTGACGACAGAAATGTCCTGAATCTTGCTTTCGGGGTTATTTCCAAGCGTTTCCACGAGAGAAATATAAGCCTCCAAGAATTGACGAGCTGCTTCCTCCGTGTAGAGGTGGTTATCGAATCGAAGAATGACATGCCCGTTGCTTGGGTGTACGGTGAGCAAAAACTCATATTGTTCCTCTCCATTCGGAAGTGAGACCGCGGACTTGGAGGTAATGTGGTTGAAGTCGAGTTGAGAGATGGTTTCCATATTCATTCCTCCAGGAGCGAACAAGTGCTTGAAGTATCCACGACTGCTGGACGAGGATTTGCCTAGGCCAACGAGGTCCTCGTACGTCACTTCGTCATGTGCCAAGCACGCAATGAGAGAGGTCTTGAACTCCTTCAGATACTCCGTGAACGTCTGGGTCTCATTGATGACAGTCTTGATAGGTAGCATGTTGGCGAAGAAACCAATAACGCTAGTCAATATCGGTAGGTTACGCTGGGTGACTGCAGTTCCGATAACGAATGTCGATTGGCTAGAGTATTTGTGAAGGAGGATATTGTAGGCCGCGAAGAACCCTGCGAATGGTGTGGCGGAAACTGACGTGATCAACTTCAAGTATTGTTCAAGCTGGCCGACACCAATCTTGGCCTCGATCTGCGTGACCGGTGCGAGTTCACGATCAGAGGGCGTTGCGAGAGTAAGGTGAAGAGGCTGTATGTCGTCCAGTCTCTCTGACCAGAATTGCAGATGCTGCTCGCGAAGCTCGGCCCTGCGCTCGGACGTCTTCAGAAGCCAGTCGCTGAAGTCGGAGTAATGAATAGCGACATCGGGTAAGCTTCCGGGGCCCTCCAAGTAGACCTTGAACATCTCGTAGAAGAAAACACCGAGGGAAGCTTCATCAATAATAATGTGGTGAACGACAATGTTGAAGCCCCATATGTTGCCGCCAAGGTCGAACATGGTGGCGATGAGCAGGGGCAAACGATCGAGTTTGAAGTTGGGCTCGTTGTTGAGTGCAAGACTCATCTCGTAAGCCTTAGCTGCGGAATCGGGCTCTCCGGAGAGGTCAACGAAGGTTGCCTGGAAGTCGATATCCGGGTAAACGGTCTGCTCGAGTTTTCCTAGCTCCTCGTTCCAAGTAAACGCAGTACGCAGGGCACCGTGGCGCTGGACAACCTCCGCTATAGCCTCTGTCATACGGTCTACATCAAGAGGAGTCTCTGTGTGGATGGTGACGAAGTAGCCTTCATGAGTATCCCACTGAGTGGCTCCGTAGCGAGACATATTGGCGTCGATCTTGCTGACAGCACGTTTGCGAGCGTTGTCATGCTCACGCTAGAGTCGGATATTAAGTGAGGATCACATCGGAGTATTGGAATGTTCATACCTGAGCCAACCAAATACGGTACTGGTGGGGGGACGCATCTGACGTGTAGGGTTCGTCGTAGGCAAGACGATCGTTGAGGATAGGAACGAGAGCATGTCCATATTTCGCTGCACCGTCATCCACCGCCAGACCTTCGCTGCCTCCAGTGCTTGCACCAGCCTTAATCAGCATCTCATTCAGAGTGCCGGTCGTCATGGAACCAAGGAGTTCGATCTGGCTAACTTGAATGCCAAGACGTGACTTGAGTTGGTTGCTGTACCGGGTCGCTAGATGGGCCTTTTGAGCAACGTCCTGCGAGGAAACCACTAAGCTCACCTCCAAGGGAGTCCAGACCAAAGCTAGTGATCAGCGCGTTGTCGCTAATCTGCTCGACATCCATGCCCAACAATGCAGCAAGTAGTGAAACAGGAGATTCGGCATCACTACCCTCGTTGCCTCTGACATCTCCAGCAGAGAGGTATTGTCTGGGCAACAGATGTCCATACAACAAGGGCTCGCAAGTGGGGAACGTCTCAGGAACGTCGTCAATAACAAGCATCGGTACGTAATGGGTGATCTTGCGAATGAGAGAATCTCCGATGAAGTTACAAACTTGTGCTGTCGTCATACCAGTCTTCGTGAGTTGAGCTGTGTTGGCTTTACCCTTTGTGGCAAGTACGAGACGCTTGAAGATACCCGAATCGGTGATGGGTGGGAAGGACATGGAGATGGTGTTAGGAATCACATCCGCGATACGATCCAAGTACCTGTCCATACAGTTAGCATTTGGCAGCAACGAACTTGAAGGTGCTTACAATTGCGAGGCACAGTACGCAGCTTGACCGGCATTGCCAAATACGGATCCAATAGTTGAGAACAACAGCATGAAGTCGATCGCCGCAGGATCAATGCAGCTAAGAAGAGTGTCGAGGACAGCAACCTTGGATTGGTAAACATCGTCGAATGATTGCTGTGTCAGGTTGGTGAACTTGGCATCGCGAAGGACGACGGTCATGACAAAGATGCCTCCGATCGGTCCAGCTTCCTTAGCCTGTGCAACGACAACGGCAGTCTTCACCTTGTCAATCGCATCGGCAGCAATCACCTCGACTTGCACACCTGTGTTACGCATGCTTTGGACGTACATGTTGTCGGTTTTGGTAAGACTTCTCGGTCCGCGACGGCTGGTCAGGAAGATATGACGAGCACCACGATGTACCATCCACTCAGTAATGCGCACACCGAGCTCACTGCAACCACCGACAAGGATGTAGGACTTGCGAGGATCGAAGAGTTGACCAGTGGGGTCGATCCTGAGCGTGTGGCTAGCTTGGGGAACAATGACCAGGGAGTCAACATCGTCGGAAGCGGACCCCTTATACGCAGACATCGTGACAGTGCGCGAGCAAATGATGAAGGGTTCCGAAGCATGACTTGAAAGTACAGCCGAGATCGCGGGAACAAGGAAAGCCGGCGACGCAGCAGCGAAGCGGTTGATGTCCAGGATATGTGCAGATGCAGCACCAGACGGAATCTCGGGGACTTCGTCGGATTGGATGTGGACATAAGAGCCGAACGGTGAGAGATGCTCGGACCCACGGGCGTATACATTTTTTCCGCTGCCATTGAATATGATGTCGAATTGAGATATGGTCCCAGACCTAATCCACTCTGAAGTGGCAAGGGAGAAGTCGTCGATGAGGACAATGTTGGAGATCGGGATGCCGAGACTACTCGAGAGCTCTTCTGCTTCTTGCTTGCTTCTGACAGTGGAAAACACCTTCGCACCGAATCGCTTGGCAACTTGAACTGCGGCTGAGCCAGCAGCTACAAACAGAGAGGTAAGCCAAGGTCAGATAGGATAGGCTTCTAGTTTACCTGATGTGCCATCGTGGACAAGAACCATCGAAGAGGCCGAGATGGAAGCGCGCACAACGAGACCAATCCATGCTGAAAGGAACGTGACTGGCAGAGCTGCTGCATCCGTAGCGCTGACACCTTTGGGCAATGCAACAACCGTATCCTGAGGGACGACGATGATATCTGCAGGAGTCTGGAAAGTGATTCCTACAACCTAAGCATTCCAGGGTCAGAGCGGATACACAACATAGTAAAGAAAGTATACCTCAGTGCCGACCTCGACACGTGCAACTGAAACTCCACGAGATCTGACAACTCCGACGAACGTCAAGGCAGACTTCGAAGATGCTCCGGACTCGATGCCCAGTGCCTTGACCTCGATCTCCACATCCGAAGCTTTGGGGGTGGGCGGGAAGTAAGCAGCCAAGGCACCGGATGCCCCCGTCAAGCCAGCAGCAGGAATAGGGATTTGTTTGACATCTGCGCCACCATGGACAAGTCGACGAACGAAGACGTCGCCGTTCATGCTGATCTTCATGTGCTGCTCGAGAAGGAGAGAGTTCTTGCGAAGATCGTGCACGATCTTCTCGCGCGCAGCTTCGTCCAGGGAGTGGTCTTCGAAAAGCACAGAGAATACTTGGTACTCTGGAGATTCTGCAATGATACATGATGCGATACCGAGAGCTCCGATACCAGCGGCATCGTCATTTCCGGTGATCCACAGCTCGGCTTCTGAAGAGATGTTCTTTGCAATCTCAATGAGATCTCCTTCTTGGCCGTGTTCGAAAGGCTGAACAATGACAGTCTTAAATGGACCAGCAGGAACGGAGAGAGTAGGCTGTGTGATCTTAGCATATAAGAGTGCCTTCCCGTCAACGAAGTCTGAGACCCGAACGACGCATCCAGCAATAGCGGAGAACCTCATGGCCAATGCGGCCAATGTCAGAGGTTCGACGCTGGTGTCCTCCACTCCCACACCAGAATCTGGGTTGGGTAATGAGGAGCCGGTCACTAAGTGATCTATAGGTCGGGCTTACCAGTCACAGAGAGGAGAACAACACCGTTTCTTCCGACGACATTCGTGATTGAAGCAATGTCAAGTTGAACTGCAGCGAGATCAACATGGTGTACCACCATATCGAAACTAAAAGGATTGCTAAGCACCAGGAGTGAATCTGAACTGAATCTGCTCACCTAGAGAGTGAAGTGTTCGTAGCATCCCCGCCAAGGTTCCAAGATTCAAGAACCAACGACCTAGCGTGGGGGTAGTGGAGGATCCCTGTCTTTGCGTCCGCATCCAATGGAGTGCCAGAGACGCAAAAGTACTCGACAACAACACCAGATTCGTTAACAAGAGCCTCGAGAGCTACATCGAGGTCAACGGCGATGTCCGAAGTCTTGGCAACATCAGCAACGCGGATCACCTTGCTGCCTGCAGCGGCTGCATCGCGTCCAAGGGACTCGAAAACGGAACAGAGAGATGCTTGTGGTGGCAGCGACTTGAGCGACGAAGGGAAAGACTTGTGTTGCCACACTGTGGTCAGACGCTCTTCGCGGCTGTTGTCCGTGATGGGAACGGGCTCAGCGTCGGGGGCCCGAGCAATCTCGAAGCCCTCGATAGTCAGGAGGACTTTACCCTCCGAGTTGGCTATGATATAGTCCGACTTGAAAGGACCATTAGGTGCCCAGGTTGTACCTGTAAAGTACGTCCAGATACCCTTCTTGATCTCAGAATCAAGATCCGGTGCATCCCGGGAATCCCAGCGACGAATGGCATCGATCTTGACTGGAAGAAAAACGCCATTGAAGTCGAATTGCTTGGTCTCCATGTTGATGAACATCGCAAGACCGCACTGCGTGATACTGTCTAGGATACCTGGGTGAATGGCGTAACCTTTACCAAACACATCTGGGGTGCTTTCCGGGATCTCGAGGTATGTTAGGTATGCCTTAGCACCCCAGCTGGTCTCATCGTCGATTTCGTGTACAACCTTGAGGTAATTCCTGAAGTGGTCTTGATAACGATACGCTGAAGGAATGGCCTCGTAGAATTCATCCCCAGTGACGGAGCCCTGTGAATGAGCAAGCTTGGCCTGGAAGTCGAAGGTACGAGGAGCCTTCTCGTCGTAAGCTGGGTTGACTCGAGAGAAGGAACCACTGGCGTAAACGGAATCCAGTACGATCACACCGTTGTCGTAATTGGGGGTAGTGGCCGCCCTGAACTCCCACTTATCGCCGTTGATCACACAACCAGCGTGCCCTGGGATCGAACCGGCGCCGCCGAGGACGAGTGGTTTGCGGATCGCAATGTTGTTAACCACCATCGCGCCATTCTCCAAGATACTTTCAACATAACTATGCCAGAAAGTTGAGTGTCAATCGACAAAACATGTGGTCTAACGCACCCAGAAGCAGGGAAGAGTACTGCATCGAACACGATGTGGCCGGTCAAATCGGGGTGAGTATCAACGCTGATACGGAAGCGGGGCGGGGCAATGGGGCGGGGCCGCTCTCTAAGCCTCTGGGATTGTTGCACCCCAGACTCCGTCCAGCAAGATGATTTATTGTACGCATATTCGGGAAGCTTCGCTCTCACGAAGTCAGTTGCGCCGTCAGGAGCAGCGCACAGCTTGTCAAAGTCCACGTTTTTGAAACCGGTGCTGAGAAGATTCCCGATACCCTCCAAAAGCTGATAATGCTCGCCAGTGTTTTGAGCAGGGACCTTGGGGTTCGGACGACGAATCAAGGTGATAGGCTCGCCCCCACACTGCTCGAGGTACGCCTTCAAGACTGGGTGTGGTGCAATCTCCAAGAATCGGACCCCGTCGGGACCTTCGTCGGAAATAATCTTATTGATGGCAGTTCCAAAGAGGACCGGGCGACGAATGTTATCCCAACAGTAGTTGATGTCGAGGTCTCTGTCAAGCCACTTCCCGTCTGTAGTAGACATTACGCGCGCGAAAGGTGTCTTGGTTCCCTGGCTTAGAGGTGTTGCCGCAACCCGTTCCTTGAATAATTGTTCTTGTAGCTCCATGAGAGGTGTGTGGAAAGCACAGGTGACACGGAGTTTTGCAGCGAAGACCTTGGCGTTGGGATCGTTCGCAAATTCAATGATGGCGTCGATAAGTTCATGGGTACCAGCTACGGTGACAGCCTGAGGAGAGTTGATACCAGCGATCCACAATCCGGAAGTTGCCTTGGCTCGCGAAAGGACCTTGCGGATCATCGCCTTGGCCTTCTGAACACCAACACCGAGAGCAACCATGGCGCCATTGCCCTCTGCGTGGGTCATGGCGGCTGCACGGGCGACTGCAATACCAACTGCCATCTCGCGGTCATAGTGCCCGGAAGCGTAACCCATAGCAATCTCACCGATACTGTACCAGGGTCAGCGATGCCAGGGAAGACGAATAATATTCCTCACCTGTGACCAACCACGAAGTCGTACTTAATACCCAGACTCCTCACGAGGTCCACCAACGCGACCTGGATGAACACCAAGGATAACACGACCTCCTGGACAGGCCATACACCGTTCGCAGGCAGCTTGCACGCGACTCCAGGAACGAACAGGCCGGTGCGCTCGAGCATCGAACCTTGTCCATACTTCTCGACAAGAACACGGTCGTTCTCTTGGATAGCGGAGAGGAAGGCAGGGTAGCTCTCGGCAAGTTGACGACCCATGAAGATGTGTTGCGGTCCCTGACCAGCAAATACCAAACAAAGCTTTGGACAGGCGTTAGAATTTCGCAAGACAGGCTTCGAGTACTTGAGAGACGCATCGAGTACTGATCCAACGGCGAAGGCACGGCTGGGGTAGGCACGTGTTTGCCGCCCAAGATCGCGAGCGACGGAGCGGAGTATGCGGTCATCGGTTATTCCATCGTAGGCACTGACGAGAGCATCTTTCCAGCGTCCAAGAGTAGGTTCCGTAAGAGAACCGATGGAAAAGAGGTACAACGGCTTCTTCTGAATGGCCGGCGCAGTGACAGACTTTGAGAGGTCGACAACGGTCTCCACACTTTCCAACACGACGTGTGCATTGGATCCACCGACACCATACGACGAGACGGATGTCACCCATGCTCCATCTGCAGCAGCCATCTCTGCGGTGATGCTTTCCAGCTATTGAAGACGTCTCCTTATCAGTCGACAAAACTTGCACAATAATGAGCAAAACACAAACCTCAGTCTGCACATGCATCTTTAGAGCAGGGAAGTTAATCTTGGGATTAGCCTTAGTGAACCGGATGTTGGGAATGATCTCCTTGTGATGCAACATCAGGGATACTTTCACCAAACTTGCTAGGAAACTGCATCCTTCGGAGTGACCGATGTTTGCTTTGACGCTTCCAACTCTGAAAAGTCACTGTTAGCGACACGACGAGAACTCATGACAACTAGAACACACCTGAGAGGCTTCTGCGCATCACGCCCTTTCGAGAACACTTTGCCCGCAGCGTTCGTTTCGATAGGGTCACCAACCTTTGTTCCTATGATCGGAATCAATACCTTACACCTCACCGAGTCGGTTATCGAAAACTCACCAGTAGCATGTAGTTCTACAAAGAATGCTTCTGATGGGTCCCTCTTGGCGACCTGATAGGCTTGCTTGATCGTTTCGGCCTGCATATCTCCTTCGGGCATGGTCAAACTCTTTCCCTTACCGTTAGCGTTGATGGCGCTGCCTTTGATAACAGAATAGATTGAATCTCCATCTGCGAGAGCGAGATCAAGTCGCTTGATCAGAACAGCCGCCACACCCTCGGCACGCGCATATCCATCAGCTGACATATCGAAGGATTTAGAAGACCCAGTGGGAGACAAAACGCCGAGCTTGGAGAATGAAAGGGTATGTTCAGGGTTGACAATCGTATTTGCACCTATGCCACGTCAGCATCTTACTTGCCATACAAATATCCCAAGACTTTCACTGACCTACAACCAGTGCCTGGTCAACCTCTCCAAGTTTAATTGAAGAAAGCGCGAGGTGCATCGCAGTTGCTGATGCCGAGCAGGCTGTTTAACAGAAACGTAATGTGTGCACAAACATGTTTGGAATGAAAGTGGAGAGATATACCAGTGTCTACCGTCAATGAAGGACCACGCAAGTCAAAGGTGAAAGAAATGCGGTTGGCTCGAATAGAAACACAGCGCCCGACACCATTGTAGTTGTTGATCTCATGCCGCTCATCGTCAAGTTCGTCGACGGTGGTCAACAAGTTACCGAAGAAGACACCAGTATTCGAACCTCTGTAATCAATACCCGAATCTTGTAGCGCCTAGAAGACTTGATCAGTGGCTGTGACGGGAAAGCAGAACGCAGAAGACGGACCGCCTGTGCAGCTTCCAATGTGAGCCTAATCGCGGGATCAAAGTGCGCCGCTTCCTTTGCGGAGATACCGAACTCGAGGGGATCAAATTGATCAATGCCATTGATAAAGCCTAATTTGGTAGTGTGGTATTTTCCAGGTTCGTCCTTGCCACCTGTCACAGACAGAATAACGTCACCAATCACAGCTAAGGTGGAGCGACGAGATCAACCACGTACCATACCACTCCTCATGATTCCACCTCTCGGGTGGAGGTGCGACCATTCCATCGCCCTGTCGACGTATTCCAGCGAAGGTTCGACAAGTAGAGCCTATAAGCAAAAAGTACCTTATTCCTCAGAAACTCGTAGTATAGGTCCTTGTTGTCGGATCCTCCAGGGAATTTACAGCCGATACCAATAATAGCGACAGGGACTTCAGCGGACATTGTTGAAATTATCGATGACTTGTTTAATAGTGCTGGTCGATAGTGATGAATTAAACCGTGCGTAAAGGTCAGAGTTCTCGCAGAGGATGGTTAGACGAGAGGGTAGTGGGCTCGTCCCCGCCTCAGCGTATGATGGTTTAAGTATCAATGATGAGTTCCCTATTGCTACTATGAGATTAAAAAATTCTCGTACCTGTGTGTTGGCATCAATGAAGCTATGCTTGATGTAGCAACGCTGATCAGACCTTCAAGTGAATTTACGGGAACCTCAATCGCTCGGTGTAATTTGACCAATCACCTGTGAAAGCCCGAAACCTGTGATCATGATCATGATCACTAAAAATATGTTAGAGGGAACGAGGCTCGGACTCCCGCTCTGTGTATCATAGAGTCACTGTCATCCGAAAAACCAGTTCCTGGAATCCTGGTATACGGCTTCGTCCACCAAAAGATGGTTTCGCAGGGTCGTGAAATGATTTTCAGGCTGTGTGGAAACCTTCTGAAATTGCTGTGCATTACCGAAGAACTGGTGTGAATCTGATGCCTTGGCCCTTGACATCGAGGTGATGGTGATGATGATGATGAAGCAATATTTAGCACTGGTGTCAACCCACGTGCGCGCGCGCGCTGGGAGGAGCGCGTGATGTTGACTATATTACCATATCTGGAAGCTTGAGAGGTTGAAGCTGGTGATCTGCGGACGGCGTGGTAGTGATCCGCATTTGTATGCGATAGCCTGAACACCTTGCATCTTATTTAACACACCTATCATTGTAAAGACCGTGGATGATAACATGACAGGACTAATCGATACACTGTATCATAAAGTCGTGGACGAGTCAAGTATGCAACATGATGTGCGAGAGGTAGAAAGTATGAACAGTAGAATCAATCTACTACATGATAGGGTTCTCATCAACAACTGAAGGAGAACAATTAAAGTGTAGGAGTATCAGCAGCGTGCGTAGATACAATAGTCGATATCAGAGCAATCACTGTGGGCGTTCCGGTTGGGCATATAAAGCGTGGCGCTTGTGCAGGTAAACGGTCTCAAAAACCTAAATCGCGTTGAAACCCAAATCAGGTCCTGGGACTCCGCATGGATGCGAAAGCTCGGCGCTCGGCGCTCAGCTCTCAGCATACGCGACGCGAGACAGCGGCGACTTCCTATCTGGGGCGCTCAGTAGTTTCGCACGTGGTGTGAATGACTGGTGCACTCTTTCCTCGTGAATCGCATCACCATCGTTACACTGTACAGCCTGGCAAGGCACTGAGGGCGGGGAACGACCAGCATTCTTCCCGCACTCCGTAACTTTATAGGTCCGCCCCCGCCCCCGCAACCTACTCCGCTCGTGATAAGCAAGTGTGAGGGAGGCCACGAGCTGCGGCATCGTCAACGTGAGCATTTGTGCGTTAGCAGGGATTGTCCCCGTTCGTGCTGGTGGGGAGGGTGAGCGTCGAGGAATGCTCGGATCAGGTTGAGGTTGACGGGGTCGTTGTGGGATCTCGAAACGAACGTGGCGCCTGCGAGACGTGGACGTAGAGGATGGGATAGGGGAACGGGAAGCGATTGACAATGAAGGGCAAGGGAGTGCCTTGGATGCTGGCGGAGAAATGGCTGTTCCGTCGAGAGTACTGTTCCCTTTTTGGTTCAACTCCGATGAGAGTATGAATGGGGCTGAATCGATTGGCGGAGTCTTCCTGCTCGGCGCTAAAAGGTTCAGAGACGGTACCGATATGCTTGGCGAGGATATTCTTGGTAAAGGATTAGGCAGTGCCCGCCCTTCAACACAGCCATTCTCAGCCAATCTCTTCTGTATCTTTTCAACCAACACACGATCCATGGCGTCAAAGTCGCGTAGTCCAAACAGTAACCTATCGGAGGTGTCTAGCTCTCCAACTGACTGGCGACCCTCAATGCCGTGCAAGATACTCCGATGGACGACACCCAACCACCAGAGTTCTGCTACTTGCCGCCTGCTTTTCCTCGGGCGTTTTTGTTTCGAGTCCTTGCCAAGACTACCTTGTGGCGAAGAAACGGAAGTATGCGCGGAGCGACGTTTGCGAGGAGCCTGGCCAGCAGGCGGCAAGTGACCATCAGGACAAGGAACGCACGTTCCATCGAGCATATCCACATCCATGTCGCCATCTAATGGTGTACTTGGGAATGGAACGACGCCTTTCACATCCGGGAGGTCTGGCTCCAAGCCCTGCACCCTTGAGCCACAAAATAGCTCTCCTGGGATACTCTGCGAGCATGCTGCAGAAAGTGAGATGCAGACGGTAGGCGGGGCTTTGTAAGTCACCGGGAACAGGGAAGACGTAGAGGACAAAGGATGGTGGCGAGAATGGCACGAGGTCGAGATGGATCCAGTGGAAGATTCGAAATCGCTCCAGCCACAACCTGTCCGGGCGGAGGAGGTAGGGTAGACAAAAGCTTTTGGATAACCAGGAGCGCAAACATTCGAGCGCGAGTTGACGTTGGTCGAATCCGCGAGGGCTGAGCGAGGGTTCGCAAGTAAGCAAGGTCTCGCAGTCGGAGTAATTGACGAGTGAAGCGACAGCGAAAGGGCGTGTGTAGCCAACATTTTACAAGACCGGATCTTAGTCGTTGTGGCACAATGAAAACGATCCGTGAGTTATTGGCGATCGATTGGTGCGTGCAAATGAGAACTTGAATGAGAAACCGGGCTTCGCGCACGAAACGTTGTGATTATCAGGACGACAGATGAGATTGAACGAGGAAACGTCCTGCGCAGCTCGTTGCGTGCGGTTCAGCAAGGAAGAGAAGACAAATATCTGCCCTGTTCCGATATTGGGTCATCACCAAAAGTACGAACATTGGAAGGTGACCGGTAAGCATCCACTCGTCGATAGACACAACGATGGCGACCCACCTTTTTACTGGGACACGACACGGTGTTGAAACAACACAGAGCAAGAACGCGGAGCTCGCCTGGTTCGGGTTGGGGAACACGAGGCAGGCTTACATACAGCCCCTGCCGGTGCAACACGCGATGACTGCAATATAAAATAAACAGCAGCCAATATGGACCTACGTGACGATCACGTGCACGAAAACATGGATGGCAATCCACTTCTACTCAGGAGAAAGCAAAATGATTCTCCTATGTAGCAAGTTCCATCCTGCCATTTATATCACTCCACATGGGTACAGCCATCCACCCATCTTAGCGAAACTCGTGCAACTTGACCGCGGGATTGGGCCACGCCCTTGCAAATCATGTAGACGGCGAATCATCCCGCGGCCACGACCGCGGAAACTAGGCTACTCTGGGCACGCACGACGTCGTTGTCAGTGAGCGGTCCGATTGCGATTACCTTGTACCATCTCGATTGAAACGTAGTAAGGAGTCACACCTCCAATACGCAGTGCGGACCTAATCCACTCGGATTTTCCCGAAACTATAAATTGCCCCTGAGATTGTAGAAACATGATGAGCTGGCAGGCGAGTCTGACTATCTGGCAGATAGTAATTAGTTGGTCATGAATCGAGCATGTGTTCTCCCATACTTAACTTCACTCGGAACCGTCTATCACCTTCGTCAACTCGGGCTCTGCTTTGTCTCATGGTTGTGATGTGATTTGGTGTTGCATGATGACTTAGTGGAGATTAAGAAGAGGAAGGCCAGGGAGGAGGACCAAGTAGATTACCACCTCAAACATCATATCTTTCCTGTATTTCGCTGATAAATCTAGTATCTACCCGTGGGTATTTCCACACTATAGGTCGCGGG